>JAPYZR010002772.1:0-28851 GCA_030522945.1 Trichopria nigra
AATGGGAACCCCTATTTTTTATCCCGGATTTGGAAAGAGCGGAAAATTTTACGTTCAAAACGATATTTATACGATATTTTCAACAAAGTCATGGCAAGGACGAATGAAGGTAAAATTTACGAAAATTGTTAAATTATGGATGTTAGCTCGGCACAGAGGTGGGAAACAGCAAAATGCTTTGGAAGAAAGATGTCAGGAATGGAGAGAGCCACATTCTGGTACCAGCCACCTTGATATTGGACTAGATTTTTAAGGTTATTCAACAAACTTCACCTTCATTAGACCTTGCCATGACCTTGTTGAAAATATCGTATAAGTATCATTTTGAACGTAAAATTTTCCGCTCTTTTGAAATTCGAGATCAAAAATAGGGGTTCCCATTTAAAAAAATCGTTTTAACCTCTAAATAATCTTGAAATTCGAATTCAAGGTCAAAGCTAATGATACCATTGCATGTCCCCCTTCGCACCCTACAACTTTTGTCTGAAGTATTTTTTTATATTATGCCTCTATTGCGAGATATTTCCCATTATAGACTCATTTGGTCCACCCTGTATATACATTTATTGCTTGACCCGAAAAATTAAAATGAGGGGTTCCATCTACATGTATATGTATACTTCAAAAATATTGACATCTTTTATTTCAGTAAGATGGAATATACGTGAAAAAAAAAATTGAAAAGATATTAAACAAGGGGTTTGAATTACCATTGTCTGATGTACCAGAAATAATGAAAAACCACTCATTTCAATTATTATTTTTAACGAAATTTTCATATGCAAAGATATTTAAATGCCATTGAAGTACAATCAAGCCATTTTGAATGTCCGAATTTCGACTTCAGATTCGGAACCAGCAAACGTTGAAAAAGCCCCTGATGGTGTCAAATAAGTTTCATCCGAATCGAGCGACCTTTAATTTCTTCACTTCGGTCGGCCGTATTGGATCCGCCATTTTGAATTTCTGAATTTCGACTTCAGATTCGAAAGTAGCAATCTCGAAAACTCCACAGTATCGAGTAGCATTCGAATCAACATAAATAAGTGTCATTTCTGAAATTTTTTTTTAAAGCTAATTTACCCCAAAGTGATAAAAAAATTAGTGTCAAAATAATATGCTTTACATGTGCTAATTGTGTGCTCTAATTAAAAATGTTGTTTTCTTATGGTTTTATCGAGAATATAGAGAGTTAAAAATGCACTTCTATACTAACTTGACATAAACATAATTGTTGAAGTTCGCAACGTTGAAGTCCAACGATAATTATAACAAAATATTTTAAAAAATATCTTTTTTCATTCAAATTGGGTTCTTTGTGCATAAAGGAATGTATAAAACAAGTGAAATAAAGTTTTTAATTAATTTGGGAGGGAAAATAAACAAATAACATATATTTTTTATGCTTTTCGTTGGACTTCAACGTTGCGAACTTCAACACCATACACAAACATCTTTACGATCAAAGACTATCCTGATGGGAACTGGATGTGTGCCATAATTATGCGCTTTTTATATGCTCTTCAATTAGTCGAGACGCGAAATCGGCACATCAACCCTTATCGCAAAAACCACCCTTATTAATGAATCTCAGGAGCCAAAACTGAGAGAGATTATAAAAATACGAAATTCAAGCAGCACAAATTTATTTGTACCGACCTGAAGTATCCTTCAATTATGTGCCGATTAGTGTCGGTACAAAATGGAGCACAAAATTCTTTTGTATACATCATAGAATACCTTTGTACATACATATAGAATATCTTTGAATTATATTCTGAAGAATGAAACTAATTTCGATTTTTATGCTCCAACCATTAAATATAGAAATTTCCATTATAATGTTGATTTGAAGTGATTTCAGACACTGTAGCGACTTATCCTTCTTCTATTTAAAACATAGCTTTAAATTGCTTTAAAGAGGACATTGCAAATTTTTAGAATACGTTCCAAAATTTACACTATTTTTTTTTATAATGTGTGTCAATTCTTTGATGTTTTTTTTTTTTTGTTTTCAAGTTGCTTCATTTTCGAGTTGTTACTTTTAATTGTGTTCGTCTATCGTTTATTATTTTCCTGACATTTGTCATTTGAGTATTTACGCAACATTGTAATTATTTTTACATAAAAAATTTCAATATATCGTATATTGTCATTATATATGAAACGTTTCGAAATATAATGAAGAATTCTTACTTGTATTATAATAGATAAAAATGAAATTTTCAAATGAAATGAAATTCAATGCATAACAAGCGAACTTAACATAAATAATTAAAATGATATCATTCAAGTCAGTGAACGCATTCTTATAAATGGAGATTGTGTCATCTTATTCATCTGCGCAATTATCTGGAAAGTTCTGCCGACAAAACCGCAGCACGCTTCTCGAACGTGCAATGGCCATGCTTATGGCTTAATTTTACTACTCGATCGTATATAATATACTCTCCTTCTTTTGTCCAAATGTCGTGGCACTTCGAGCCATAACGCTTTTCGGTAAACGACAAAAATTTGAAAGCAAAATCCTTGTTATTTTATTTCGAACAAATATAATTATATTTTTTTTCGCAATTTTACAATATTTTCAAGTATAATTATGTTTTGTTCATTAATAATTGTTGTGTTGGCACGAAATGCTTTCTCTTTTCATTCTTGTCAATTGTTACGAGCTCAGAGTATTCAGAGTTTGTAAAGTTTTTCATCATTTCGTTTGGATCCGTCGGTTGTTCCCCCTTGCGTGCATTCTTTGTGCTATTTTTAGTGACTCCCAATAGGTTGTCTTTTTCTATTTTTAGTTACATTATTCATTTTTGCTCTTTTTCGGCCATTTTTAGTTGATTCTCATAAACGCTTATCAACTTTCGCCAAATTTTTATTCGTCAATGTTTATTTTTCTCCCGTTATTTTATTGCCTATTGTATGGGCTATTATCATTTTGTCCGTTATTACAAATGTTTACTTACGAGTTAATATATATTTACTAATTTCGTCATTTTCCTTTTTCTACGAAATTCTTACTACTTGTATAATTTTCTTAATACTCGTGATCTCATAATGATGTTTTTTTTAATTCGGCAGCTACACCAACTTGCATCCGCCATTTTAAATCCGGCATTTTGGATTTTTGAACATCTCATAACTAATTCATAGAATTATATTGATTTGAAAATGGCCATTGCAGGTGGAGTAAAAAATTATAATTTTTTTTTTCAACATGTTAGATAAAGAGTTACATTACAAAATAAAAAAGAAATATAAAGGAAATGACATACATAAAAAAAAAAACATCAAAATAGTATAAATTTTAACTGACACTGAAAAACTAAGCAGTTTGGCGTTTAAATTTAATTAATCAAGTGCTTTGTAATGAAAAAATCTATGTATTTAAAAAAAAAAAAACTTTAAGAAAATATAAAGTGCAGCTCATTAAACTAAATTAAATTAAATTAAATTAAATTAAATTAAATTAAATTAAATTAAATTAAATTAAAAAAAAAATAAATTAAATTTTAAAAAAATCCATTATATATACTATTTCATAGAGAGTATCGTCGAAAAAAAAATTTTTTTTTTTTCAATTTTTTTATGTCAATTGTAAGCCAGATAATTGAATTATTGCAAAGTTCAACATTTTCAATTTATATTTCTATCTTTCAGATGTTGCTGTTATCACAATTGCGACAAACCAGACAGATGGCTTCAAGCGTTACCTTCGCTCAGCACGAGTGTACGGATTCGAGGACGTTACCGTCCTGGGAATGGGTGAGATTTGGAAAGGAGGCGACATTCACCGATATCCAGGAGGTGGCTATAAAGTGAACCTTTTGAAGGAAGAACTAGCAAAATACAAAGAAGACAAGGACAAAGTTGTCCTGTTCACCGATAGGTCAGATACTTATCTCACTTCTTAATTCCTTCGTTACTTACACCACTGGAATTTATTTTTTATCTTCTTTTTTTTATTGTTAAATGAAAACTAGGAGAGCAATTGTATTCAATAATGTTGTTCAGCATGCATTACAGTTTACGAACAAATTTTTTTTTTGTATTGAAAAAAATTAAATTAAAACTTTCGTATGCTGTTTTGGGTGTAGCTTCCCAAAAACAAAGTCTGGTAGTTATGGCTTACGATGAAAGGAATTTAAAGAACCTGCTGCTTGCTCCTTATTCTATCAAAATTCCCTCAAAACTTTCGTATGGTTTTGCCTACAGTATGCCCATGAAGGTTACGTAAGGTTTCGTTGAAACTTTTCAAATGCCTAATTGATTCTTGATATCCATTATTGTCGACTTCACTTCAATTTCCACGATTTTTTCCGTAAACCACCCAATTAAAGATGTGATTCCAAAAAGCGACGAAAAATCATGTTTTCTCCAAAAAAGAAAAAGAAGAAAACATTTTTGACCAGTAATTTCCAAAAGCAAATAAATAATGCAAAGTTTTCCATTATGTTGCAGTTACGACGTAGTATTTATGGGACGTCTCGACGAGATAGTTGACAGGTTCAAGTCGATGAATGTGAGAATTCTGTTCTCGGCTGAAGGTTCCTGTTGGCCCGACAAGTCATTAGCTTCAAAGTATCCAGAGGTGGGACGCGGCAAACGCTTCCTCAATTCCGGTGGAATAATCGGCTACGCCAACGACTTTTACGAAATCCTTAACGCCGCAGAAATCAAGGACACGGATGACGATCAATTATTTTATACAAAAATTTATTTGAACGACAATCTGCGAGAGAAGCACAGCATCAAATTAGATCATAAGTCAGAGATTTTCCAAAATCTTTATGCCGCTATAGGTACAGTTTTATGAATAACAATAGAATATAAATAGAAATTTCAGTTGAATTCGCCACGATTATGACGCGTGTTTTCTGTAATTCAGAGGACGTCGAACTCCGATTCAAAGGCAACGATGCTTACCTGCAAAACATCGCCTACAATACGGTGCCGCTGATTGTTCACGGCAATGGTAGGAGTAAATTGGTTTTAAATTCGCTGGGAAATTACATCGCTCACGCCTGGAATCCAGAAGAGGGTTGCATGAACTGTTGGGACGACACGATAGAACTGGACGCTGAGAGACCCGAAATCTATCCCAAGTTACTAATCGCCATATTCATCATGAAACCTATGCCCTTTATGGATGAATTCTTCGATGGAATTTACAAGCAGGCGTATCCAAAATCTAAATTGGATCTGTTTATTTACAATGCAGCAGCTTATCACGAACCTGTCATTGAAAATTTCATCGAGAAGCACGGAGAGGAGTACAGGAGTGTCAAACGAATTATGCACGATGATGAAATTAACGAGGTTGCCGCCCGAAATTTGGCGATGTAAGCTTGCATCAAATGATTTTCCGTTTCGCGTTACGTTACGGTATTTATCCTTTTCATCGTTGCAGAGATTACTGCCTTTTGAAAGAATGCGCCGGATACTTCTCAATCGACTCCGAAGCTCATTTGGACAACGAGCACACTCTTAAGCTCCTAGTAGAACAGCAACGTGGAATCGTTGCTCCGCTTTTAGTCAGGCCCTTCAAAGCGTGGAGCAATTTTTGGGGAGCCATCACCGAAGACGGTTTTTACGCCCGAAGCACGGATTACATGGAAATTATTCACAATGAAAGAAGGTAAGAACAGATCTCCGTTTAAAATCAACACGTTTATTCAAAATGAGCTAAATCTACTCCCTGTCAACATTGGCAATGAAAATTGGTAGAAAAATCTAGAAACATATTGCTACCTAGTCTTCTCGAGTGAAAGTATAATCTGCAGTTTCACTTTGCAACTTTGAAATGAGGTTCTAATCGAATGCGATAGAGAAATCTGTCTTAAAAGATCTTCGGTCGATGCTGTACATGTTGTCAGCGGTGCACTCGTACACTCCGGCGTCCATTTGAGTAGCGGGGTCAATTTCCAGTTTCGATTTTACTTTGTCTACGCCCATTTGCCATTCGTGGACCTGTAAATATTTGATTTTAACATTTAGCTTGGTGCATTGTTAATTCATTTTATTGTTAAATCCATTTATCGCTTCTATAGATTCTTTACAGAAATTTACGTCTATGGAAAATGGAATTTTCCTAACTCTGTTAGAAAAAGAATAATTCATACTGACATGCAGATAAAGGTGCGAGTATATTTCATTTCCATCCTTGTACCAAGTGATGTGCGGTCTCGGAGTCCCTCGAGCCACGCAAAGAAACGCGATTTTATGACCCAAGACGTATTCCAAGTCGAAATGCGAAGCGAGCAAAATTTTGGCACCCTGAGCGAGAAAATGTCGGCATCATGAATAAAGAAAAAGATGAAAAGCTAAATAATTGGGAAAACATTTGCATTTGACACAGTTACGTACGTGTTGATTATTGTAATACTGATCACTCTCCGTATCCCGGTACTTTCCAGTAATTGGCAGACCAATTTGGACCCGAGACTTACTTCTGCTTCTAGTTCGGCCTCTTCTTCCCTGAATCTCGTGACAGCTGAGAAGTAGCAAAGTCAGCAGCAGTAAGGCGGCCGCACTGCGAGACATTTTGTGGGAAAAGCACTGCCAAATCCCACTCGGTTGACCGCACTCGAGAAAATAATCGTGGCGGTGCTTACAGTAGTGCAAACGGGCGCTTCTCAATTATGTACAACTCCGATGTAACCGACGGACCGCTGGCTCATCAGTCCCCTCTACGATATCTATGATATATCTATTACAATCTCATACCCAAAGTAGCTACATCGCTCGTTCTCTGTGTCGACATGACCGCCGCACGCGAATAACGCGAGCCCGATCCATCGCAAAGGTGCCTTCAGTAATCAATCGACTAATGAGCATGTTGATTTTATATATCGTCTACAGTGTATCATCGATACCCCAATTCTAGGTAGAAGCGATGTGCCGAACAATTCTTTTTTTTTTTTTTTTTTCATTTTTGTTCGGCTACGTGTTGCTTCACCAATTGTGTTAGTTCCAATAACTGTAGCAATAGCAGATTGGTGACCTTTGGATGCCTCGCAGAATTTCGTTTCTGCGATCAAAGGTGGTCAAAGAAACAATTCAGCGTGGTTTATTAATACAATAAGGGTTTCGGTCACGTATACGTGTCGCGTATATTACACCGCATACAAAGTCGTGCCAACCACTTGACTCTTGCAGAGACGAATTATTTCCTAATGGAACACATATAGGGGGGACTTCAACCCGTAGCTTCCTTTTTTCTACGTGTTAAATAGATGTCAAGTTCCCTGGCAAATTCACTTTGCAGGCGTGAATAAATCAGGATACGAGTTTTCCAATTTAGATTACTTAAGTTCTATTTTGGGTTCGAAATCCTTCTAGATATTTCGTTGCGAAATATTGCGATCCTTGTTTTATTTTCTTTTTTTACTTTATATATATATATCGAATGATCAGAGATTTTGCTAAACATTTTGTTGACGTTTTTATTTAAATATTGTTTATATTTTGATGAAATTTGTATTTGTTTCGTCACATTCAAATATTCGATTAAAACTGTATTTTTATATAATTTTATAATTGTTTATTAAATTAATGATTAGGCAAATCATTTTATCAGTTTACAAAAATCATTCCTTAAATGTTACTTAAAAAACTGAAATTTTGTTAATTTATTAGTCGATATTTATTTATTTGAAATAGTCAAATTGTATTTTTCGAAATCTTACTGATGAATGAAATATACGTATATGTTTAGTATTTAATGTATAGGTACATTCTCATTGTACGTATACATTAAAAACTGAAGATTCAAAATTTTATCAAAAGCATAGCAAAAATTGCTGTATGCTACAGAATAAATATATGCCATAGTATACAAATGCGATTTCTGACATTATTTTGTAATATTCAATTAACAAGACTACTCGAATTCAAATCGAAGTATGAATCGAACATTGAGAAGTGCAAAAATCCCAAAGATTTCCGTTTATCGATGAATTTTAATTCAGACTTTATAACTTTAAATAGATTCTCAATCTAATCCATTCTCAATCATTATTAATCATATAGTATTAAATCCTTATCGACAAATATGTTCTTTGCATGGAAAATTCACATGTTAAGCATTCAATGAAATTATCATCATATTTCTTCTAATCTTTATCGAATACCAAGTCCTGCTACTGGGAGAAACCGGAGAAACATAAAAGGTTAAAAATACTTTTTAATCGGAAAGCATATAACCTCGAGATTAAAGAATAAAAAGGTTTATTTATTCCGAACTCTTATATACATAACTCTCTTTTGACAGTGTATCTCAAACACAATTATTCCATTTGCTCGACAAATCATTTAATGTGTCAATATTATATTTAAATACAATGTACTACCTCCGTCGAATTTTTGTGTCTAGCCGGTCTTTCTTAAAATGAAGAAGCAAATTACTAATAGGGGCACGTTCACTAATAGATTTGTTACGCGTAAATACGTAAATAGATGCCTTATAACACTTTGAGAATATTGATGAATATTGGCAAATATAAAAGGGTGTTTTAAGGGGTTAAATTTTTATTAAATATTTATTAAACTAAGTTCCATTCTACGCTACAAAATTGAACATTTTTATAACTTCCGATTGCATCAAATTTTGTCACTTTCAAGGTTTGACTTTTATAACTTAAGTAAAATTCCACTACAAACGACAATTATTAAAATTGTTTAACAATAATAATGATAAAATTGTACATACATAATTAATTTAATTCATTTAATGCGTGTTTAAACAAAAAATATCAATTAAAATAAAGTATTAATGACAACAGCGACAACAAAAAATAACTTTTTTGTTTTCTTAAATAATAATAATAATATTCATTAAATTCCACTAAATTAAAAATCTATTATAAAATATAAAAATATATATAACTTCAGAAAACGAGTTTGACGGACGGTCTCTGAATTTTTCGATTCTTTACGTGCGCGTATAGACATCAATGTTCAACGATTAGCTATGAAATTTTCAATTGTTTTTTTTTTGTTTTTTATATACTCATTATGCGTTCTCAATGATCTCTTTCTCTAATAAGATATCATGACGTAATCAGTTCGAAAACCACGTCGGTCTACGGAGTACTGATTGTCAGCTTGGCACTCGTAGTAACCCGCGTCTTTCTGAGCTGCTGGATCTATCTCCATTTTCGACTTCATGGTATCGTTACCGAGCGGCCACTCGTGTACCTGATGATAACAAAAATTAAGTAACAAAAACAGAGAAATGACTAAAGATTGTTCAAAATATTAAAAATAAAAAAAAAAATGTATATATAAATATACATATAAAAAAAAGATAGATTTATACCTGGAAGAATTTGTGATGGTAAAGCTCAATGCCGTCTTTGAACCACGTAATTTCCGGTCTCGGAAGTCCCGTAGCCATGCAGAAAAAGGTGATCTTCCTACCCAGCATGTAATCCAGCTCAAAATGCGAGGCTTTTACAATTTTTGCGCCCTGATAGCAGTACATTGTCGAATCCGATGAGGCAACGTTGCGCATAACAACGATAATGGAAAATAAGACGAATAAATAAAAATGAAAATAAAAAGAGAAAGATGAAATGTGAAATAAAAAGAATACGAAATCGGAGAACACACAATATACAATAGATGAAAATACAATGACAAAATTGAAGAAATGCATTTACGTCCTTATGCTCGTAATAATGGGTGCTGGCAGGATTCCGATTCGGGATTGGAATCGGCATTCGCGATCCAATCATCCTTCCTCTTCCTCGGCCCGCTCTTCCACGGCCCCCACCTTTAGCTGCCTCGCTGTTTAATACGAACACCACCATCCCTATGACTACGATAAAGAAGATGTGCAGGTGCTTCGTCATTTGTTTTCTGTACAAACAAATCATTTTAAATCAGTTGATTCCGTTCAATTATATTCCGGAATAACATTTTTTTAAAACGATGTAAAAATGCGTTTCCTATATCAACGGCTTTTATTCAAAACAGATAATGTCACATTTATATATGACATTGTTCGAGCAATTTTTGACGTGTAAGTTTTTAGATTGGAAAAATATTGAAATATTTTTATTTTTTCATTTCAGTCCAGAATGAATGCTTGGATGGTGTCCAAAATCCTGACTGATCAAAATCCCGCAAACCAAAATTCAGAATGGTACATTTCAGAAATGTTCAAAGTACCAAAAGTGTATACGACCGAACGTTCGACGCTCGAAATGTGAAAAAACCGAACGTTCATATAATGCCGACTGTGGAAAAACCGAATCGTCGTAATGCCGAATTACCAAAGAACCGAATGACCAAGTTGGTTTGAGGAATTTTCTTGGAGAACTTGGAATCTTGATGTTATTGTAGTTCCATCCGTCGAGAATTTAATACTTCAAACCAACTTAGTCATTCGGTTTTTTTTTTTTTTTTTTAGCATTATTCGGCATTTTAACATTCGGTTTTTGCACTTTCGGTATACTTTGAACATTTAAAAAGGGGATGGATACACCGGGTGGGTAAAAAAATGGTTTTTTCAATTTTTGCATTTTTTGAAAGTTTAGTGTTTCAAGAACGCCTGGTGGAAAATTCAAGCCAATATCTCAGTGAATTACGAAATTACAGCCGGGAGAATGAACAATCACCGTTCATTATTTTATTCATTCAAAATGATCAAACGCGTATTTCTCGTAATCGCGTTTTACAAATCAATATTCTATATTTTGTACACTGAATTTGACGCATTGAAACATTAGCGAAAAATTTGATAAACGGAATAAAAGAAAAAAAAAAGGATTTAGAAAACACAAAAAACAAATCAATATAATAATATGAATAATGAAAATTTTGGGTGAAAAGTAAACCGCATAAAAGTAAAGCCTTTCCTGAAAAATAAATTTGTAGGTGAAATTTTGGGGAAATCAAAGATAAAAAATGTAAAAATTATGTCATTTTTTTTTAATGTGGTTTTTTTAGTTTCATTATTTCAATAAAAAGTCTGATAATTGTAAATAAACAATTCCTTTTTTCAACTGCTATTAACCATATTTAAGTATAACCAATGCTTCGGATTCTGAACACGTGGACGTAGATTTTTTTCGAGATTCATTTCTTTTGTCGTATCTTGGAACTTTTTTTTCTGTTTTATTGTTTTGAATATTTTGCAACATAGTTTCTATTATTTAAATTTAAATTATTTCTTCTCTTGATTTTTTGTTTATTCGATAACTTCATAGTCGTTGTGTAACTTTGAAAGCAATTTTTGCGTAAAATCATTTTGCGATTCTTAGACGCTAATAAATTTTATTGAAAAAATATGCGAAAAAAGCGAAAAAACCTGTAGTGATATTTTAGTTTTTCATGCCGCCATTTTCAATTAGAATAATTTTTATATAATGTTTTGCGAAAAATTCCAAAATACGCGTTAAAGACAGGTGGGGTTGGCGGCCGAAGGCCGCAGGGGCGAAGCCCCTAGTTTAAAGTTGAAAAACCTAAATTTAAAAAAAAAAAAAAAAACATTCAGAAAAAAAAATTTTTTTTTCTAATTTAAATCTCGAAAATCGTTGAAAGATCGAATTGTTAAAAAATATTAAACATCAATCTTAAAAAAAAAATAATAGTAATAATAAAAGAACAGATTTGATATTGAAGAAGAAGTCGAAATTATCTAGTGGATAAATAGTAAATTTCAACATGAAAATAAAATCTAAATAAAAAGATGTATTTATAAAAAATAAAATTTCTAACCCTAAAATGAAATAAATTTTAATGTCAAGGGGATGGACACACCGGGTGGGTAAAAAGAAATTGTTTTTTTCAAATTTTGCATTTTTTTGAAATATTCATGTTTCAAGAATGTCTGGTGAAAAATTCAAGTCAGTATCTCAACGAATTACGAAATTATAGCCTGGTAGAGTGAACAATCGCCGTTCATAGTTTATTCAAAATTATCAAACGCTTATTTCAAATCAATATTTTGTAATACTGTAGTGATATTTTGACATTTTTTCCCGCTTACTCTGTACATAATTTCATTCGTCAAAAATCAATATTTTCAAAATCGGCCATGACAAAGATTAAAGAATGATTGTACCTAGTTTAATAATCATTTTTTGAAGAGAGACTTTCCGGTGGATAAGTCGTAATCGCAGTTTTTTTTTTACGGCATCCCGAAAAAAAAATTAAAAATCTTTATCAGTTTTCGTAAATTTTTAAGCATTCTTGAATATGCTTAGTTTTATGTAGAGAAACTTCCAATCGGATATTTTAATATAGATTACCTTAAAAAAAAAAAAAATTCACAAAATTGACCCTTAAATTCGTAAAAAGGAACGACGGATTTCCTGAACCAGTTAAATCGCAATCATCTTTTATGAAATACGATAATAAAAGTGTACAGAAGTACAATAAATTACAATTAGCATTAATCTTCATCTTATTCGAAAGCGACGGTAGGGATATAATAGGGTGCCGAGCGCTCAATGGCGACGTGTCGAAATTGAATTCCGTGCCGCGATAAGGAAATAAAAATGACGCGGGGGCTTCGTAAGGGGAATCCCCCATTTTTAACTGCGATACAGTCGTTTCGTGTTTGTACTTGAACGTTTCACGCGCGATCCACCGTCGAATCGTATATGATTTTTTAAATTGCAACACAAACATTGAACCTGACATTCGACCGACAGTACGATGGGTATTGTTTTTTTTTCCTTCTTTTTATTTTTTGTTTGTTTTATTGCTCTTTTATTTTGTCGCGTTGATCCTTGGGGCGCTGGTAGTCCCAAAGACGGGCGCGAGCTTCTACATACCCATTCATGATGCACTCGACAATGGCAGCAGCACGATCAAAATAAAGCACAAAAAATCAGTAATCGGAATACATTTTGATTTATTTGCAAAACAAACAAACAAACGGAATAGCGTAAACGATTCCCGGGCAACTACCTTATTGGTTTTTTTTTTTTTTTTTTTTTTTTTGAACTCGATAGAGTAACGTCGTGTTGTTATTTTTCTCTTTTCTTTTGAGAGCGAAGAAACGCGCACTTGGACACTCGGACCGATTTAAAACGGTGAAGAACAATTGTCTTACCAGAAGTTTTGGGCAGTCGTTCGCGTCCGTCACTGGCAGGTCCGATCGAGTGAATCCGCTACTGCCTAGAGCCTAAAATAAAGAATGGGACACTAGATGGAATCGCAAGCACTGTTGAGAGAGAGAGTTATGAATCTCAATAGGATAATTACGCTCCATCGGCCAATCGCGATACTGGCGGCGGGGTGACGGCCTGCCGAAACGTTAAACGATGACCTCTGAAATGCTGGCGTGCGTATGCATATTAACGGCGCGCTTTAAAGTACATACGCACGCGTCGTGGTCGAATGTCGCCGTTCAATTCGCTGGCGCGATTGCCGACGACCACGACGACGACGCGGGACGTTGGTCTCTCTTTACCGACTGACTGACTGACCGACCTCTGGTCGAATCTCTGGTTTCAGGGGCCTGTGGAACGTCCCTTTCATCAGCACTTGCTACCTCGTCAATGCCACGATCCTGAAGAACAAAGGGACCCGGCCTTCCTACGCCGAAGGTGATCTAGACCCTGACATGGCGTTCGCCTACGCCAATAGAGAGCGGGACCTGTTCATGTACGTCAACAATCGCCTTGAATTCGGACACCTGGTAACGCCGGACAGCTTCAACGCCTCGCTGACCAATCCCGAGATGTATCAGATCTTCGAAAACAAGCTGGACTGGGAACGACGCTACATCCACGAAAATTACACGGCTGTCCTGAAGGGGGACAGCACTCCGATACAGGTATGTAAGAGGGCGTCGATCGTCCGTTCATCTTCATGAGAATGCGCCTTAACGGCATGTCCGCGTGCTCACTTAACTTCAGTAAGTCAGTCAGTCCAGGTAGAGTCCAGTTTGCCTATTTGTACTTTTGTATTTCCGGAGACATGCGCTCTTTGCGAATTTGTCACGCGGAACTTGTTATTTTCAGTGATCCTTAAAACTGCTGGACATGGAGAAAATGACTGAAAACGTTATAGCGACCGATAGTCGCGTGAATGAAAACAGGACTTGAGGTGCTTCGGAAGTAGGGCAGTTACCGACATAATCTAGAAAGTACACAAGTACAAATTTGAAATTATTGAAACGTGTTTCGACGATGTGGGCTCTGGTACTGTGTGGAATTACGGTACCAGAGATCAAATTTTGATGAAAAAAAAAGTTTCGGTAATTTTAAATTTACGCCATTTTACTTTGTAGGTTATATCTAGAGCGAATCTACTCTAGATCTCCCTCAAGGAGTAACCAAGCACTTTGGTCATTATTGTCAGATTTAATCGTTTTCTCAATTACATATGTGCATCTAGCTTCATTAAATCCCGGACGTCATTCTACTGATTATATTATTATTATATATTATATTATATCGCATTGGTCGGTGGCGTATACGGCGCCATCTGCGTTGACGGAAGGAACTTGACAATGAATAATAAAGTTAGAAAAGTGCAAAAAGCAAGACGTTCAGGGGATGGTATTGGAAAGGAATGAGGTCCTATCATTTGTTCGAGAGAAAAAAAAAGTAATAATAAGAAAATAAAGTTTTTGTTTTTCTTTTCTTTATATATACAAAGTTCTGAAAATGGAGTTAAATAGAATTCAAAACCGTAGAGAAATATGGCAATGGGATCACATCAGCCAATCTGAGAAAGCGGTGAGAAAATCGGTATAAAAATTATGAATCATCGGTGGTGAACATGTAAAAACGCCTTATAAGGGGCTGCTAAACCGATTCTGTCGATAACTTCTGTCATGTTCCTAACCTAACCTCGAATATTTAAGACTTTGTTTATGGCCATTACAGTTCATTGCATTGATCTTATCTGTATTAAGTATGACATAAATGTCAAACTTTTCTTACAAGCCCAATGTTTCGACCTTTTGAAGGTCCACATCAGGACATCCATTTTGAAAATAGATTTTTTGTGTCATACTTAATATAGATAAGATCAATGTAATGAACTGCAATGGCCATAAACAAAGTTTGAAATAAATTAATACTAACGGTTCATAAAAGAAGAAAATTATTTTTTTTTTTTTCGAATATTTAAGTAAAACAGAAAGTAAATATATTCTCAAGCCGAAATCGATTTTAGGGCGCTTTGGTGCATTTATTATGAGTGTAGGTCAAATTTTAGAGAAATCGGTCAATAAACCAAAGAGAATTCGCGAGAATAAATTTTTGTAGTGGTCATGGAATTCGCGTTGTACCTTCGAACTTTATTCTTGCGAATTCTCCCTCGTTTCTGAATCGATTTCGCTGAAATTTAACCTACACTCGGAAAAATGCGTCAAAGCGCCTTAAAGTAGTAATTCATTATGAATTCTCCCTGGAAGATATGTTTTTTAACGAACATAAGGCGTCGGTAAAAGCAAGTTTGATAAAAGTAGCGCGTCGATATTTAGCCGCCCCTTAAGAGGGTTCTAAAGTAGAACAGTTACCGACCGAGCTATATAACAAGAAAAGAATAAATAAAATGTGATTGAAAATTTTTTTTTTAATTTGGGCTTTGGAAGGGTGATTCCACGTAACATATGTAATTCTAAAAAAAATATCGCTGAAGTTTATTCAAAATTAAACGAGAATTATCCGAAATAAAAATTTTTTTTTGCTGGTAAGAGAAAATAATTTATTTCGAATTTTCCTCTTTTAACCCTTTGAAGCACAGCGGGACCTTGACGGTCCCACCTGACGTCTTTTAATTTTTCAGTTATTAAAAACGTACTACAGTCTATATACTCGGGCGTTTTGGTTTTTTAGATGTCCAAGACATTAGGGAAGCTAAATATATGTTCACAAAAGCCATATGAATTATTATAACCTTCGTTTTTGAGGTCGCTGATCCTGAATCTGAAGTCAAAAGTACAAAATTCAAAATGTCAGATCCAGTATGGCGGACAACAATTTAAAAAAATTACTATAATTGTATGAAATTCCATATACGGGGGTTTTTGGGGTCGCTGATTACTAATTTGACGTCAGATTTTCGAAATTTAAAATGGCGAATCCAATATGGCGGACAACAATTTTAAAAAATTACTGTAATTGCGACGCTCAGCGTAATGTAAAATGTTACTTGATCAAGCTGAAATTTGTTACTCAAGGGTTTTCGGGGTCGCTGATTACGAATCTGATGTTAGATTTTCAAAATTTAAAATGGTGGATGCAAGATGGCCGACGAAAAATTTGAAAGGTTACTTGATTGAGCTGAAATTGGGTACTCGGGGGTTTTCGGGGTCGCTGATTACGAATCTGATGTTAGATTTTCAAAATTCAAAATGGCGGATCCAGTTTTACACTCGTATTTTCCATCTTGGATCCGCCATTTTGAATTAAATTCAAATTCGAGTTAATTAAGGTGCTTGTAAAGTAGAACAGTTACCGACCGAGTTTTCCAACGACAAAAGTGTAATTAAAAAGTGATTGAAACGTATTTTCAAAATTCGGGCTTTGGAAGGGTGATTCTACATAACATATACAATCCTTAAAAAAGTATCGATGAAATTGGTTGAAAATTAAACAAGGATTATCAGAAATAAATTATTTTCTTACATCAATTTATTAAATTATTATATATAATATAATAATAATAATATATATAATATATATATTATTTACTTATACTTTTCCTGTTTTGACATTAAGTCGGCAATTCCTTGAGTCACCAATTATTGATGTGAATACAAGAATAATGAAGATTTTGAAATTTCATTAACTATTCTATAGGTACTAGAAAATTTGTTTTCAATTTTTCCCGTCAAATTTGAGTCAAATATTTGAATTATGTCAATGTTGAAAAATTCGTCAGGGCACGAAAGCCAGTCTATTGGCTCGATACATGATTGTCACTCCATCAACGGCCATTCAACGATATTAGAGATCATTTTTACGAATACATAAAGAGATCAATAAGATCCCAAATCCAGGTCATCTAAAGTTTAACGTGCCATACTGAGGTGGATCACTGGCAATGCAACCGTAGTCGAAAAATAACCACCTGATTAAATCAGTGGCCGAGAAAATGACTTAAAATCTGGACAATTATTTTACAGTAAACGAGAAAGAATTGAATTTCCATAAATAAATTGAATGTAATTAAAACTAGACGCGTGACATCGCGAAAATATTCAAATTAAACGGAAACTGGATATATTTTCAAGTCCAAATCTATTTTAGGGCGCTTTTACGAATATTTTATGAATATATGTTCAATTTTCATCTAAATCGGTTCAGAATTGGGCGAGAATTCGCAACAATAAAATTGAAATTAGACTTTTACAATTTTTCGCATCTTTATTCTTGCAATTTTCCGTCCAATTCTGAACCGATTTCGCTGAAAAAAAATCGACGCAGTTTCTTACTCGGTCGGTAATGACCTTCTCTAACCGAAATATGTAATTTAAAATAAAAAAATGTATGTAGAATTTTTTGAAATTTGGACATTATTATTCGAAAGACATTGCATCGATGGAGAATAAGTTTTATTACCAAACATTTATATTTTTAAATTTGTTCAGGCTGTATTTTTATTTTTTTTAATGTTTTGTGATTAATAAAATGTTTTGTATTTCCACAGCCATGTCCTGACGTATACTGGTTTCCCATAGTTACAGAGAGATTCACTAAGGAATTTGTTGAAATTATGGAAGCTTTCGGAAAGTGGTCTGACGGCTCTAATAAGGTAAATCTACTGATTCAATTCTTCTTTATGTATACAGTGTAAAGAACCGGTATAAAGGTACAAAATTTATTTCAATAATCCACAAATGCATGAAAATGCCAGGTAAATAAATGCTAGTTCCGAGTGTTCTCCGGATTACGAAAAGAGTTACCGTGTAACTGATTCAATAAAAATTGGGCTTCAGTGCGTATTGTATCTATGATTGACAGGATCCTAGGTTGGCAGGTGGATACGAGAATGTGCCGACTCGTGACATTCACATGAATCAAGTGGGCCTAGAACAGCATTGGCTTTACTTCTTACAAGAGTACGTGAGGCCTCTACAGGAGCTCGTGTTTCTCGGCTACTATCACGACGTAAGCAATCGCAGTTTTCTAAAAAAAGCGTTTCTTTTATTTTTTAGGATCCACGACTCGAAGGGGGGTACGAAGCTGTACCCACACGCGACATTCATATGACGCAAGTTGGGCTTGACGAGTCTTGGCTAGAATTTCTTAACGTCTATGTCAGACCATTGATGGAAAGTGTTTTTACGGGATACAGTGGCGATGTAAGCGTTAGAGTTGAATTTCGTTTTTATCACCAGCCGATGCTTGATGCAACCATTTTTTGTGAAAATAAAAATACATACATGTGATTTATAGCGGGGCCTAGGGGTTGAGTCTAGGTGAATTTTTTTAGCTAGAATTATCGAGTGATTTCAAAAAAATTCTCTTCTTTTCCAAGTTATTTAAATCATTTAAGTTTTGCTTACTTAAAAGTCTTGAACTTGATAATTTTATGTTATTCTTAAAATATTTTTTTTTTGAGGTTCGATAAAATGATTTGCAGATTTAAAAATTCAAATTTACGAGGCGCTTGAAAAATATGTCATTAAAATATTTTGTGAAACCTATTACATCATAATTCGAGTTGAAATATTCACCAAAACATTAAAATTGTTTAAAACTTGGCCTAACATGATCACTGGTTTTTTTTTTTTTTTTTTTTTTATTTTTTTTTTTTTTTTTTTTTTTCTTAAATCAAAATTTTACTACATTGGTTTCTATTTTTTTTTAAGTTATCAAAGAATTCATTAATAATTAAATAATTTTCTACAATGCTCATCGAGACGCACGCATGCTTTACAAAGTTTTATCATTTTTCAGCCTCCACGTTCGCTCATGAATTTCATAGTTCGATACAGACCGGATGAGCAACCTTCTTTGAAGCCTCACCACGACAGTTCAACGTATACAATAAACATCGCTTTGAACAGAGCTGGAATCGATTACGAAGGCGGTGGCTGTAGATTCATCAGGTACAACTGCTCGGTTACCGATACGAAAGTCGGTTGGATGTTATTGCATCCGGGACGTCTGACTCATTATCACGAAGGTCTCAAGGTCGAAAGTGGCACAAGGTACATAATGATCTCATTCGTAGATCCGTGAGGAACCACTTCAAAAGTTTCTCTTTAAATACCGGCCTAAATAACATCAGTTCAGGACAGATATCCTAATCGACATTAATGCAAATAGTGTAAACCATTGATTGAGCATTTTCTACAACCTGACTGAGAATGGAGAACACAGTGAATAATTAAGGACATTTACGTTCCGTGAACGCACAAAGTGTCGTCCAAGGGAATGAAAAACGTAAAGCGTTATTTTTATATAAAGTGCATTTTCTAACCAAATATAAATGCAGAATACGAAAATTCTGCAATGAAACTGCTTAACGTGAAATAGCAGAAATAATTATTGTAAATATTGAGATTCGAAAATAAAATTGTTAAGAATCAAATAAGTCTTTCGACTGTTATTTAAAAAAGTGTAATGTTATTCTTAAGTCGATACCAAAGATTAAAAAGTGAATGGAAATTATGTTTTTGGAGTCGTTGATTGTTTTAGTCTATTTATTGTCTATTGATAATTCCGTAAAAACGTTTTGTAACCTATTATTTCAGGAAAATTAATCTTGTTAATTTTCATGAAATTTTATAACCTTGGATTGTTTGGGTCTCCGAATCCGAAAATGATATAAAAATAGATTTGTATAATTCGATTTTTATAAAATTTGGTATTTAAAAGTTTTTTTCATCTTTTAAAGGTCCCAAATCAAAATTCTGCAATAACTAAAGTAAAATAAAAATAAAATGATTATCAGAATATTAATCTGGGAATTCTATAAAATATTATTTCTGGTTTAAAATAAATAAGTAAATATGTAATACCGATCGATGCCAATTGAGAAAGAAAATATTGTGTAAAAGTACAACTTACAAATAATAGTGTCGAGAATAAAGTAGTCTGCGATTATTATAAATAGTTGTGTATTTTCAGAAATTGTAACGTTACATTAATTGCTCGATCGATGCCCAAGACCAAAATTCGATTCGAAGTTGATCTGTGCATTCGATATGTTTCAAAATTTCAGTTTCACTCAGTATTGCGAATGCTTAGAGCAGTCGCAGCGAAACGCCTTGCACTTGTTTGCAGGACATTAGGAACATTCAGAAGATAGATACGCTTACCCTTTCTCACACACTCGCTGCAGTAGCTTCTGTCACTTCACCTACAGTATTATGTACACGGTAAAAAAGTGCCTTATCGAAACAAGAACTGCCAAGCCCCCCCCCCCCCCGCCCGAACCTCTTTATAGAATTCCTCTACCGAAGCGTAACACACTCAAAGCTTTGACGAAATTGCGCTCTTCCATTTTGAAACTCAGTACACCGAATCTTAGATAACTCGTATTTCTGGAATGTCAAAGAGTTATTATGAACACGCACTGTGACGGATAACTTCGTCGAACGACGACCAAGAAGGTGCACTAGCACTAGTAAAAGCTGGCGCGTGACGTAGCTCGACAAGTACATTAATATATATATATGTATATATACATATATCTTTAAAATAAAATTTATGTACATTATCCTAGCTTTCGTAGAAAACCAAGTATTTTCGTTTTAAAAACCTGCCCGTTTCAGTTCATTGAGTTGATGTGCCAACTTCTCTTCTTTCGTCCTGCGAGCCTGCCCGAGTTTCCGGCACTCGACGTATGTGCTGAGGAAACGTTCTACGTCGATCTTTCGATTCAAGAAATCCTGCGCTATCGTTTCCGATTGTTCGTGGCTTTCATCGGCAGCTTGTTTCAAACACTCTCGAATGTGAGAAGGAGTAAATACTTCCGAAAGTTTATCGTACTTTTGTACCAATTGTTCATATTTTGGTTTCAAACCTTCCATAATTTGCACTTTTTCTGCTACATATTCTTGTAGTTGTTTCAAGTCTTGTTCTTTGGCTAAATTTTCTTCTGCAAAGAAAAACGTGACTAGTATTAAATCAGTTTTTAATTTGACATTGTACACAGTAAATACTTTTTTTGAGTTTTAATTTTTTAGGTTGAAATTTCTTGGTATATATACGCACTATTGGCGGAAATTAAAAAAAAGACAAAAATTACGAGTCAAACTTGATCGAGGCCCTCTTCATGCACAAGAGGTCATGAAAATTGAATGTCAAGAATGACATTCTAAATATAAGTGTTTTTTAAATGCACTATATTGCAAACTTACTAGCAATTTTCTCCACGCTATCAATCGCATCTTCGATACATCCATCGAGGTCCTTCAGTTGCGAGTTCTTCTCCAGAAACTCGTCCAGTTTAACATCGTCGTCGATAAGACTCTTCAATTCCTCGTTTGTCAAGTTTTCCAGTTCCGGAAATTCCAAATTTTTAGCAACTGGTGTCTGAGATCGATTTTGCGGTGCCAAGTTCGCATTGACATAGTGCATGTTCGAGTAGGCACTCGTATGCTGGCTTGATGAGTATTGCTGAGGAGTGGAATTGTGAAGAATGCCACTCCTGGAACCATCAATAAATGTCGAGTGTTGTGACCCAGAACCTGTACTGGTGTAATTGTAATTGTAGGCATTTGTGCTGGTGTTAGGAGTCGAAAATTGAGGATAGTGAGAATTATAGTAAGAGTTGTACGACGTGGATGGCTGTTCGGTTGAGTGCGGTTGTAAAGCGTAAGAAGGTGAAGCTCTTCCATGTAAATCTGAAAATTTCTGGTAATAATTTCCATTGGGCAAAGGGGCATGGAAATGCATACCTCCTTGAGATAAGCTGGAGATAGCGTTATCTTCCACAAGTCGTGGCGGATTTTTGCTAAATTCACGAATTATAGCTTGTACCACACGTCCCAGATCACTATGCACTGTAAACTGTAGAAAAATGGTGATTAAAAAAGTTATAAAGATGTTAAAAATACAGAATATTGCATTGCAAATGACAGTTCAAGCATTATAAAAATATTACAGACTTAGTATAGTATATATTAAATGTCAAATGTGGCCTATGAGTCTAATGCTAAAAATTTGGTTTCAAAGATTACTTTGACAGATTCAACTTACATTTAACAAGCCCGGTGCACTCGTGATCTCACTGTACTCATTACACCAGGGATGAATAATTGTTGGCGAAACACGGAGCACTGGCTTCTCCAGTGGGAACTCGGGCGATAGCGAGACTGTAATCGCCATTCGTCTTTCTCCAGCATCAAACTGTACCTGGTATTCGACATCTTCTCGTAATTCCAGTACGCTAAAATGTCATTACCCATGATTGTTATTAAGTATGTATAATGCAGACAGTGCCTGATCCTGCCCCACCGCAAAAGACATGGAATCTTGCTTTTCGGTACTGGAAATCCATATCGTCTTGTTGGTAAAAAAAAAAAAAAATAAGTTACGTGCACGTGACAAGGCAAGAAAAGGCAAATGTCAGAAAGCTATCGGTACAACGTGTAATGTTTTTTGCAGATATACTAATAGGTTAATCTGGGGTTGAGATCGGTCTTACTTGTCATTGAAAATCTTCAAGGTGTCGATCTGTCGTTTTCGTTTGACGGCGGCATTCTCATTCTCTCCACGGAATATTCGCGATATCATTTAAATGCCTGAGTGTTGGATTATTCATTCGCTAACGTCCAAGCTGCAGGAGACGTATCAAGACCAAGAAACGCAAACGAAGTGAAACGAAGATAAACTGACTGAAATTCCGTAAACTGATGGCTGGATTCGGATTTGGCCGTCAAGAGGCGCTATCACGAACCAGTAAAAAACTCTACAGCTGTTTACCGTTTGCAAACTTCAACTTGCAACCCTTGCATTAACTTCGATTCTCGAATGTTTATCGAATGTAAACTTAGGTATACATATATTCATTATTCATATGCATATATACATAATACATATATGTATATATACAGCAAAGCGAGCAAAGCTAATCAGATTTCGACTAAATCGACAATCTTTTATCTCTCTCAGGCAATATATATATATATACGATGGGTTGGCAATAGTACAGTCAACTGTCAAAATTTGTATTTATTCAACTATAGTGTATATAACCTCACTGTGAAGTATATAAACAAACCAAGTCTGTGTGGATTAGTGACCATAATTGCAGCAATTAATGTAGGAAGGATTATACTACTATATAAATATACATAGTATTTCAATTTCATACAGTAACATGCCAGTATTTCAAGAGTCATGTGCAGAAGTAAGTCCTGTCATGATGATTTTATCGTTGTGTTGTCAATATCAATTTACAATAATATATACTTCATTTTGTTATCAGCAAATACAAACTCAGACAATAATCATCATTCATCCGGGTTCAATGAATTTAAGAATGGGACGAGCTTCCGATTTGAATCCATATACTTTACTTAATGCAGTGGCAAGGAAGAGAAAACCTGGAGGAATAGTACATGTAGATCCGCTTTTACCAGTAACGGTATCTCGCACGAGGGAAGTGATGCAAGGAATGGAAGATTCCAGGCTCCAGGTATCGCATACATTACAGTCTTGCCTGCAGTCCGACGGTCGAAGAAGGTATGCAACGCCTCCCCAACAAATTTCTGCATTCAATCGAAAATCTCATCCTGAATTTCTTTCGCCTTCCGGGCCTGATTGGATAAAACCAGATCGCGAAATAATTGTCGGCGATGAAATTTTAATGTTGGATCCCAAAGATGATTATAACGTTCATTTTCCATACAAAAGAGGCGATTTTAATATACACGAAGGACCAGGTGGAAGTGTGCGAGCAGTATTAGATAATCTCAAAACAATTTGGGAATATGTATTGACAGAGAAAATGGGCATACCTTTACGTGATTTAAGACACTACCGAGCAGTTCTTATAATTCCAGACATTTATAATCGAAATTATTTAAAAGAATTAACGTCCCTCCTGTTAAGTGAAATGGGTTTTGGCGCATGTTTTTTGCTACAGGTAAAGTAGACTGATAAGGCATAAATTCATTTCTTGAATTTTCCTACCAGCTTTTGACGATATAGATTGAATTCACGTTATGTAATTTTGTTTGTTTGTTTTTTTTTTCATTGTATTTAAAATATTGATGATTATTTGCTACATAATTTCATCAAATCTGTGTAAATCTAGTGTACTTGAAGTAAATAAAAAATAAATTTAATAATATGCTCAAATACAGGACCATGTTGGTGCAACATTTGGAGCAGGCTTAGGTTACGCTTGTGTTGTGGATGTTGGAGATCAAAAGACATCTGTATCATGCGTTGAAGATGGAATTTCACATAGAAACACTAGAGTTCGTATGAACTATGGAGGTGGAGATATAACGCAAACGTTTCTTTGGCTTTTACAAAAAAGTGCATTTCCGTATAAAAGTTGCAATCCAGATGACAAGTTAGATGCCATACTTTTGACGCAGTTAAAAAAAGATTTATGTCATGTAGATCTTAATGTTTGTGGATCGAAGGAGAAAACCTTTCTAGTGAAAAAACCACATGAAGTTACCGAAAAATATACAATTCAGGTATTTATCACGATTGGTTTTAATCCGCTATTGTAAATATAAATCACTAATTTAATTGTCCACAGGTTGGCGATGAATGTCTCATTGCTCCACTGAGTCTTTTTCAACCAGAACTTTTTCGATTGACTGGAGCGCATGGAGTGCATATTCAGAAAAGATCGATGGGACATTCAGAAGATCCGCATGATGATAACTACCTCAGAGAAACCAGTGTAGGTTGAAAGACATAATCTTTTACCTTAAAAACATCAAATTTAATTGTAGGGTATTGGGTGAACAAATTAACCAATGAGAATTTAGTAGACTGCACATTACTCTTATTGTTAAAAGATAAAGTAAAGATTATGCAAATGTATAAATTTTTATTCAAAATGAAAAGATTTGTTTAATTGTATTTTTAGAGAAGAGGAATGAAAGAAAATTTAGAGCAAACATTAGAAATGCAAGAGGAAGTTACAGCACCAGCAGCCATCGGCGAAGAAGAAGTAGTTGTCGATACAGTTGACTCTGCACCTGCAGCTCTATCGAATAGAGAGCTCGATGCACCGCGAGACTTCATAGTCGGCCCACAACAACTTCTTGGCCTTGATCATGCCGTATTACAAAGCATCGATCGATGTCGTAAGTTGCGATTTATTATTTATTCGGCAATGTGTCCCTGCCGCTAAACTGAATATTTCTTTTAGCAACGGATGATCTAAAGAGAAAAATGTACAGTTGCATACTGGTTGTCGGATCCGGATTGAAATTTCAGGGCATTGGAATGTGGCTTCATAATCGAATATCGTTGCAAATTCCATATATGTACAGAGCAGGTAAACATTTTTTTACAAGGAGGACATGACTGTTTTGAGCCGTTGAGTTAATTTTGTAATGTAAGACTGTCAGTATTTAATAATGCCAAATCTCATATAATCTATTGTTTAATTTACGAATATGCAGTGATATATTTTATGATACACCGCTTGATACTAGTAGAATCAAAAGTACTCTCAATATATAGATTCAACTTTTACTTTTATTTACGCGTTTTCTTTTTTTACTTATACTTTAAGCAAAACCTATTATCTTAATGTAATTATGTTTTCTTCAGAGCAATTGGATATTATCACTCAACCGAAAGAAATGGATCCAGGCATGACAGCGTGGAAAGGCGCAGCAATTTTAAGCTGCCTCGAATCAGCGCATGAACTCTGGATCAGCCGGCAGGAATGGGAGCGCACCGGCGTTAGATTATTAAGAGAAAGAGCTCCGTTTATGTGGTAACCGGCAAGTTAGTAATTTATAAGTTCCCATGAAACTATTGAAGATGTATGAAACTTAATTTATTTTTTACAATAAATATTTCTATAATAAATTTACTACTCTAATCTTATTCCTATCATGCGGGTGATATACAGCTATGTCTGCTTCCACTAAGAAATTTACAAAATCAAATGTCTGTGGTGTTATATCAATGTATACATCATCGCCACCCTTCGTAAGTGCTCTTGTTAGCTCCTGTAAATTTATCGTTCTTCTATTATATTTGTATGAATGAAATCCGCAAATTTTTAAAAAGTAAAATATTAAATCAAAATACAAAAAACAAAGGTTATAAATTAATCAAATTAATTGGATGTATTCTTATTTATTCGTTAATTAAAATCAGTGTAAAAATATTCTATATTTTTTATGCATTTGAATTTGCATTACTTGTGAGTAAATGAGATTTGAAATTATAAAAAATATAACAACTGTTGATAATATTTCTTTAAAGATAATACTTCATTATCTTCTAATAAGGAGCTTAAAGAAACTCTACTTACGACAAGTAATTCCTGACATACAGTATTGTTGGGGAAGAAAGTATCGACAATAACTTCCTATAAATATAATTTAATTTATTAATAATGAAAATTTTTGAAAATAGGATGTTTATAATGTCTTACCAAATCCTGTTTTACTATTTTGAAGTAATTTTTTACCATTCTGTTTTCTTCCGCAACTGTGCTACTATTAATAACATTATTCGTAACCAAAGCTGCTTCTTTCATTTTTTCCAAATTAGAATGTTTTTCTTCCAAACTGGAAAAAACGAATACTTAAAAGTTAATTTTTTTTTATAAACTTGTTACTTTCAACGCGAAGTTTACATACTATGCAATATCCTTTTTAATTTCGATCATCTCTTCTTTTGTATTTTGGATCACTTTTGACATCCCAGTTATTTCTGTCTCAAGATAATCAACCACTTGTAAATGAAGACTAGACGTTGCAGGCGCAAGGAAATCTACAGATTCGTCCTTTGCTATTAATTGTTCTAACGCAACCACATATCGTTGTCGCATTTTTTCAAGCTCACTTGGTGAGTCTGATCTTTTGAGTGGATGAACTGCGTTATTTCTCAGCTTTTCAGTTAATTCCTCCACTTCAGTGTGTCGGTCCTTTTCTATATCTTTAAAGTAACCTAGAGTATCTTCTAAAGTAAATTCTATAGATGTCTCATCGAGTTGTACATTGTCATCATTGTTGACAATTCCTTCATTAGATTTGGATGAATTCTGTTAAGTTTCGTGTGCTATTTTTATCATTATGATCAGCAGGAAATTAAATGATAACAAATTGCAAGTTTGTTTCCAGTAAGTAAAAAGTATTTATAAGACGTAAAATTTAAAATTGTAAACTTACCATTTTGGAAAAGAATTCTGTTGCCAATTGTGGCGGGAAAATCCTCCCCGTGAATGTTATGAAAAATTGTCTCTCGAAAATCAAAACTTAAACCAACGAATATAGACGAACATAGAACTTCTGAGTACATATGAAAGATGTGACTGGAGAAAAGAAGGACAACAAATATACTTTACATAAGAGTGTCTTTCTCACTCACATTATACGCGTATCTCGCTGGAGAACAAAAATTCGTCCCACCATTTAATATGGACTCAATCCTTCTGCATGCGTCTATGTTCAATGCTTAAACATTTTGATTTAAAAATTTTATTCAAAAACCACTTCATTAAATTCTTGCACATGAAAAATAACACTGATCTACATTATTTCAATTATAAGCAAGATAATGAAGAATTTGACAAGGCAGTAAAGAACTGTCTACAAACATGTATATTCGTGATGAAACGTAACCGTACCGTTTCGGCCACGGTCGTACGTTTCGGCACAGGCCACCAGAGCAGTTTCCACAGAATACTTGTTAGTTTCGGTCGACCGTCGACACGGTCCCAGGTCCCAGCGGTCAAAAGGAATTGCACATATGTATACATACATTTACATACATATATATGTCATTCATGGCAAGCAAGGTTGCCAGCAGAGATGATTGTAATTATGTATGTATAGAAGTGAAAACCCCCATCATGTTAAGACTGGGAAACAAAAATACATATCAAATCGCTCTCTGCAACGTACATATATGTACGTAAGAGATGTGTAAGAGATTAGTATATAATCTCTGCTGATGTTTGGGAGATGCGAATCAATCTTGAGAGTTGAGAGAAAAAAATTTACTATATAGAATCCAGATCCAGAAAAACATTGTATGTATGTACATATGTATTCTAGCACAGAGGAATACTGTGATTCTAGTCTACGCAGTTGGTACGTTGTATAATATGTATTATACCATGGTATAATACACGTATGTTGTGTACAGACCTGAGCACAATGACGCATCGAACGCGAAACTCGAACTCGAAGAATGTACTCGTCCTTGCGGCACTTATCATAGGGTGAAAAAGGACAAGATTATACTTCGAGTTCGGTTCGCGTTCGATGCTAGGATTTGCCCTGGCCTTATGTTTATCTGTTAAATAATTCAACTAATCAAAGCTGGCACATTTAAACATAAATATAATTAATACTAAAAAATATTAGCTTTAATATTTTTTATTAATAAATAAATTAATGTTTATATAAGCATTTTAATTCAATAAATAAACAATTCTTCATACGATTACAATCAGGTTGAAATCAGGCTTTTCGTTGCCATTTATTTCGTTAGCAACAACATTATGTCAGATCCCATTAATACTTCGGTGGAATTCATTTATCGATATTGATTATATATAGAGAAATAAATAAATATAAATATGTAAAATGTCTGTTTTGGTGACGTTTATGAGTATAAAGTGGATATTTCGGTGACCAATGGCTACTTTGATGACCGTCATCGATAAATTTCCGATGAGGTGGCTATTTCGGTGACAGGTTTTATACACGATGCCGACATATATGTGAACAACTCATATGTGTTCCAGGCAGGTTGTGACAGT
>JAPYZR010002773.1:0-15867 GCA_030522945.1 Trichopria nigra
AAAAAAAAAAAAAAAAATTGAAATAAAAATAAGTAACAAAATTATAATTATTAAAGCCTTAAAATATTAAAGTAATTAGAACATGTACGTATCTGTGCATACGACTCTAATTGGGCCCAGCAATAACGTTGCATTATATCAAAATAAGAACCAATGCAATGATAAAGGGGGATATAATGGTCGACTAATTTGTACCTTTATCTCACCTTACATTTTTAATTTGTGGTTTTGTACACTTTTAGCGACTTTTCCACGTAATATATTTATATGTAAATAATAATTTCATGTTTTTCATTTAATTATTTACAATACCACCCTGGTAGAAATGGAAATTCCCATGCCACTCCCTCGCTAGCAGCTAGACAGCGCCTCGCTAGAATCGTCACGTTTTGCCCCAGTACGCATGCGCAGACGAACAAAAACGATGTGCGCATGCGTATTGGGGCAAAACGTGACGATTCTAGCATGCCGCTGTCTAGCTACTAGCGTGGGAGTGACATGGCAATTTCCATTTCTACCAGGGCAGAGACATAGTTTAATGGCAAGGTTGAAATCTCAATATGTGAAGTGTATTTAATGTCCGTATCATTTTATCAAGACTGGTTTAAAAGTTTAAAGTTTCAGTTAATGATTTGAATTATTTACTGTAGTGATTTTTTTTTCATCTTCATTTTAGTTAATTACTCAAGTTGACACAGATTTTTCAGATTTACAGATTAGTAGAAAATTAACAATAACAAACAAATTTTTTCCTAAAATTAATAATAATAATAATAATAAACAAAAATTAATACGTAACAATAGTGATACAATAATAAATTAAGTCAAATATTTGTTTAATTAGAAAATGTATGAATCATTTAATTGTTTGTGTTTTTCCTTTAATTTTTCATTACAAATTAATTCTGAATAGAACTGCTGTACATATTCCCTTCAATCTTTATGTACTCTCTTATAAAAGGACGATTATTGCACCGTTTTTTTTGTATAGAGATTTGAATTTTTTTTAATCTTTCACCATTATATATATAGTGCAAAAACCTGCAGCTTGTTATGTTGTTTGTATGTTGCCATCCAACAGCTATCTTCCTCGTTGAGTTGTAAGTGATGTTCATTTTAGACCATATATATATATATATATATATATAAAAGTGTGCATAGCTAATAAAACTTTTATAAAAATATATGTAAATTCCATCAAGTTTGCGATTTTCTCTGCACTTTTTATCAAACCTCATTACGGGTTCAAATTTAACCCGTCTGCTTGGGAAGCGCAATGAATGCATATCATTTGTACTCAGGCACAACTGCACGTATAGATAACGGGTTATTTTCGTTTGCAATTTGGCGCTGGTCTCGAATCGCACATCTCTAACAGTTTTACAAATATTCGAAATGCACTAGGTTTTAGGTTTAATTTTTAATCCTAATGTTTTTTTTTTTTTTTTTTTTTATTCTTTTGGTAATAAAAAAGATTCTTCATTTGAGATCGCAGTACCCTCTGGACTTGACTATACTGCCCGGATTATCATAAAAGCGATATAATTCTTTATGTTACTCAATGCTCATTTCAATTATTTGGAAAAACAATTCATTTCTGAACGATTTCAAGAGACTGATAATTCACTGAATTTCCAGGTTGTTATTTCACAAAATACGTGCGCGACATTTCTCTGCAACTGGGACTTTGCGGTTGGGTGAAAAACAGTAAGACAGGGACAATTGTCGGGAAAATGCAGGGACCACAAGCTATCGTAGATCAAATGTAAGTTTCGCATCTGTTATAAAATATACATTATATACCTATATAACAACAACAATATCGTTTTATAAAATTCATCAAAACGGTCAATTCATCAAATGGATATTTCTTTTTTAAATGTAAACAGTCGAGATACTGTAATATCTCAATTTAAAACTCGGAGTAAAATCTTGAAAATATTGATACAAGAAAACATTTTTCCTTCATTTTTGAGGAAGAATTTCACTCTATAATTGATATCGATAAAAACTGAGATACTTATATATATGTAGGTTTTTTTGTGTATATTTACATGGATGTTTGTATCTTCAGAGAGAAAACTTCATATTATGGAAATCCAAAAAATGTTAATACGTCAGCTTAACAAGATAAGAAACAATGAATTTGAGATTACCATTATACTCTACAAAGGTTATAAACAGCGTTTGGGGTATAGCCTCTCTTATTTTAATTACCTCCTTTATTGTTATCTCTTTCTCACATTGCCGGATGTACTGACGAATAGAAACGTTCAAATAATAATGGGGGTCTTAATGTGTATATATATACGATTAGATGTCCGTACATGCTTTCTATACTTCTACTCTTCCGTCTTTCTCTCCCCACATTGTATTTTTCAATCACGTAATCTAACTGCAAAAAGCTCTCAACTGTGCCCGCAGTTGTAGTGATTCAATGTTAGAGGAATGTCCTCCGACACAGTTGCGGATGATTCGGAAACATGTATATACAAAACTTAAGCAAGAACTGAGGATTCATTGGTGCACATTAAGTACACCGTGTTTCCGTTTCCATCTTCTTATACATTATATACGAGCCCTTGTATAGAATTTGGTGTCTTGTACACCCCCAGCTTGAAGTAAATGATTTCAAGTAATAAAATGCTGAATGCTCTGATGCATAAATCTACGACAAAAAAAGGGAAAGAAAATCTTAAAAATTTGCAGAATACCTAAAAAGGGACAAAGTGATTGTAGAATGACTATTATATGTATACCGGACCATCGAAATTGAAGAAGGTTGACATAATATTCGATACCTATATAGAAAACCGGTCGCGTTATATAGGGACTTGTGTCCCATCGTCAGTTTTATCTCTAAGTATACATGGAATGTATCTATATGTACATGTTACTGTGCGTATGCCACCCGTCAGTGCCGTCAGTATATTCACGTCACTCGCACAATCGCTGGCCAACAGTTCGTATTCGACGACCGTCAAGAGCGCGTGACCTCAGAAGCAAATTGGCGAGTAGGCAACGCATGGCCGGGGCTTTTAGGTCGAAGACTAACTTTAATAATATTTTAATGAAATAATCGCCCGGAGAAACACCACCTCCTTGACAGCAGTCCCGTATCACGAACGCCGAATTGGATTCCGCTCGGTCAAAGATAACAAAAGAAATCAAAAGCCTCGCAGCAGTAGCGCATAAGCTTGTGCCTCTGTCGCTCGCGACTTGCTCGTGTTGGCCGATCACGGTTTTGATTGGATCATTTCCGTTTGTTGTATTTAGGTTAAAATGATTGGAGTGGATCTTGACATTCACGTTTTAGCCTTTTAGCCTTGAACCGATTAAAAATGTTACAAACCCCATTGAACCAAAGAAACAACAGTATTGCATAGAAAATCATGTTGAACATTTTTTTTTACACCTGCAGCTGCTGAACAGAATTTTTTCAAAGAAACTATATATGTATTATAAATTAGCGTCTAAATATATTTTACATTAGAAATGTGATATATATCCTTTGTGCACGCCAAAAAAAAAAAAAAAAAAAAAAAAACAATTAGACCTATACCGGATACAGGAAATGGTTGATTTTATATGTCATTTTGGTTAATGATCATAATTATTAGGTTTATTATTCTACCAAACATTACTTTGTTGGGCGTGAGGACTATTACATAGATGGATATTATTTAAACACTTATTAATAGATACTGAAGCTTGACACCAAGTTAAAATTTCTTTTAGATCGATGGAGGCTTCAAATCTATCTTTATGCTTCTTTTTTTGAGACCCTTTTCGGGTCCAGTACGAATATAATTTGATGTGCTTATTTCTCATCTATGATTTCGATCAAAGTCCACCATCATATGACATGTATGCCATATTGGTCTTGATGAACGGGTCAAGTGGAAAATAAAAATAATTTTTTTGTGAATGTTTTAAAAAAACCAGATAATATATACAAATTGTAATGACAATGCATGAAATTCATCGATTCATTACAATTTTATACTTCTTGTGGTTTAGTACTCGACGAATGGAGGGATGCGTTAACTTTCAGCCGTGTTAAACATTTCAGAACGCATATGGATTTAAGACTTTTATTTCTGCATTTTGTTGATCAGATTTGGATGTTCCAATAAAATAAAATTACTCAGTTAAAAAGAAAATAATGCATTTCGACATTTTATCCACGTTTCGAACGAATTTTACATTTATAATAATAATAATTTATTCAAGGAAAATTTTGTATACACGCGATACACATGCGGGTGATGTATTATACCCGCAATCTTGAGATATCGCGATAGTCTGCACCCTGAATAAAGCTAACATAATACTTTTTATATTTCTCGGAGTGAACATTTACTTTACAAAGGGTGAAACTTGAACCACTCTTTCGAAAGAGTGAATTTTCGCATTTAAGAGTGATATATTTCACTTTAGAAAGTGTGAAATCAAATGTCACTATATATATTAATTTCATTCTTAAAGAATAAAAACGCATCACCCTGTTTTAAAGAATGTCTTATTTTTCACTCTTTCTGGACTGAAATTTTACTTCAAGAAATTTAAAGGATAATATAATTGAATTACTTAACTTACTTCTTATCTGTTGTTTCTTATACTGAATGTTTACTACGTTTAATATAATAGTACTTATTGTAACTTTTTGAATTCAAATTATAGTTTAATTACATTTATTGCATGACCTTGACCTCATAACTGTGGTACAGCAGGGTACATAATATAAATGTTATAAGGTCAGGTTTCAAAATTGGAACTTCGAAAATGTTATTTATACGTATATATATATAAACAATAACAAGATTTCGATCGACATGTGTGTCTCTCGTTTCGTAGGTCGTAAGGGGTGGAGCTATGAGACCTACTGATCCATTTTCTTTGTACACTTTTACTGCCGTGAACCATATTCGTTAGCAATCAACAATAAAATCATGCTTGGATAAAAATGTCACCGCAATGAACTTGAAAAAAGGCATTGTTCTACGTTAATGTTATCGATTACGTGAAATCTAAAATTTGTCGCTATCCAAAAATTGAATTATTTTTTGCGAAAAATACCTAAAAATATATCTGTCCCCGTGTATAACGTGAAGCCCATATGAAAGGTGAAAATCATTCGCTATACGAAAATACGTATATATATACAACAAGAGTGAAGCTTAAAAATATCACCACATGACCGGCGGATGTAATTTTTATCCAAATGTTATCCTTGATCTGGGAAACAATTCGTTCTTCTGGCCGCCATTCAATAGGACGGCATGCCAAATTTCAACTTGAAGTTCAGTGTTAAATTTAAAGAAAATATTTTGCGTATGTAACGTCTTTTTATCAATTATCAGACATGAAAAAGTACTGAACTTTATACACACTGTGACGCGAAGTGCTATATGTCGCCTTTTTTCAAATCCTTTGCGATCTTTACGTAGTATTATGTATTCATATATGGGACATTCTCTGTCAACGGGAGAACTCTACCCACATACATATATGCCAAAAATTGATGTATATGCAAATAATAGCTTATTATATACTTTCAAATACCGTATGGACTTTTTTGAAAAAACATGATGGCGGACCAATATGGCGGCTAATAGTGTCCGACCCCACCTGAAAAAAATGTTTTATCGATCATACGCTTATTCAAGTCATCATAACCCGGGAAAACACTGGAAACTGCATATTTTCGTGTAACTTTGATAGGTGAATACGAATTCGATATGTTATTCGCTGGGAAAAATGGTGTATTGTCCCAAATCTCAAAAAAAACATGGAAAAAAACAGTTTTTCGTATTTCACGCTTTACCAAGTAATCATAAATCATCGGGAAAAGCATATATTTTCTCGTAACTTGGATCGATATAAATATGAATTTGAATATTCATCACCGAAAAAATTATGCGTTGCTCCATAACCTTAAAGAAACGTGAAAATAGCAGTTTATTGTGTTTTACATTTGGGCAACCCCACTGAGAGAAGTTTGGGGCAGTATCCGTATCGAAAACGGTGAAAGATGGAGCAAAACTGCACCTAACATTTTTGTAGAGCGGGAAATGTCCTATAAAAAAGGACGAAAGCCCTTAAAAAATAAGCTAATACAAATCTCATATGTAGAAGAACTTATTAAGATGGGTCGGTTAAAAATTGGTAGAGAATACAGAAAAAATTAAAAAAATTCATATGTAAAGTTGAAATATAGTTCATTAGCTGCGTTCATTTTCGAGTCGGGTTATCAAACATTTCGAAAAGAAAAAAAAAATGTTGAAAAGTAGAGAATCATGAGTCGACATATTCTGACGGCATCAACAATATTAGTATAACTTTTAACGTAAATAACTAAACAATTAACATAACGTGGTGTAAATCAACGTGAATGCACCAAGCTTTGGAGAATCATATTAGGTTACGGTCCAATTGAAGTAAATATTCTATGGTAAAGTTTACGGGAGAATCTGATTTCACTCGCTAGAAATAAATAAAACGTAAATTTTATTTGCTAGTATTTCGTTTCCCACTCTAAACAGTACACCTGTATTTCAATAAATATTACAGGTCCCGTTTAGGTACCCAAAATATATATACGCTCCTATATGCGACCTAAAAGAGTATACTGTTTATCCTGATTCGCTCACATATTCATCCTCTGCAGCGATTGGCCATATTCTCTTCTTTCAGGCTTTTGAACAATTTCTCATATTGACACTTATTATAGGAACTTGATGTATACATATAGAAAATTTATATTAAACAACTGTCATTCTAAATAAGAGTAAGGCTCTGTATTTAGGCTCTATTTTTGTTGGGACGTCCACTCATCTACTCACATGAATTTGTCTTTCCGTTTGTTTGTTTGTTTGTAACGTATACGAAAAGTGAAGATTTTAAATAATAATTACTTTTTTTATTTTCGCTTAGGTCACAGTGGCTGACGTCGGTGGGCAGTCCCGAAAGCCAAATTCACCATTGTGAATTCAAAGAAGTGGAGTACGTCGCGCGGCCGCAATACAAAGGCTTCACCATTCGCTTTTAGTAGCCAAGAATAACCCATTGGTCAAAAACATCCCAACGAATGTCCGAAGAAAGCATAATGCGACGATCATCGATCACAACAAATGTCCGTCAGACACTTACTTACATGTATATATTTAAATTTACTATATTGTTACAGGCGTCGTTGCCAGCCACATCTGTTAATCGTTAGATTTTATTTAAGATGTACGGATGCCCGCATCTCTATAAAAATGAACAACGCCGCAACGAACGTTTCCATAGCCAATGTCGAGCTGGAATTATTATTCTACGAGGAGGAGGAAATAATGTTTCGATTTGATACGCGAAAGATGCGCCATGTTTTTAAGAAATAAATGAATTGAAGAAATTTCCGCATATCGATACCTTATATACACTGCGAAATATATTATTATTTATGAAACATGTCCATTTTTTCACGTTAAAATTATATATTTCGTTACACCGAAGAATCACAATCAGCATCAGAGATAAAAAATAATAATAAGGTAATAAGTTTGCCAGAATGAGTACAAAATGTACACTTTAGGTATACTTTATAAAGTACATATCTTTAAAAATGAGCTCAGAACGAAGTCTTAATGGTATCCTTAAAAAATGAATTCAAAACTCTACGCTTAATGGGTCCTTTTTATGCATTATGTCCAAATTTATGCCTCTCATATTGGACGAGGTCGCATTATTTTATGGAATCATAATAAGCCCCTAAAGAAGTACTTTTAAAAAATGAGCTCAGAAATTTACGCCTGAGAGGACTTGAAAATTATTTCGTATACTCATTCCGTCCAACTTTTTTTACGTACGCTGGTACAGATACCTAATTCCTTGAATTTCTTGACTATATGGGAGGATATACTATATTATGTAGGTATACACGTTAACGAAGGTCATTTCCTCCAATTTATTTCAGAAAGATGAATTAATATTTTTTAATATTGAGTTTCTTTACACATATATATATATGTCATATAAGAGACTTGGTTTCGGAGTGAATGAACAAAAATGTTTTTGCTGAATTTTATTCTGTAAAATTATCCTTTTTAGTGTATTTCAAAATTAAAAATGTTGAAAAATATTTATTGTTGATTTTTTATTTTCATAATTTGTCATTGACAAGCTAGGGGCTTCGTCCGCCGTTGAGGAGGATTCTTCTCGTGGGTTTATCAATTCACTACAATAATTTTGAATTACTTTGATACTATTTCGTTTCGAGAAGTATGATATAATTCTATTCAATTTCATCCGCATTAATTACTGGTTTTTAAAAAATATTTTTCATAGATTAAAAATTGAAAGTGAACATTTTTCTTCAACTCGTCGTCGTAGTAACCTAGCATGTAACGACATAAAACTTGAGTGTCGAATAGAACGAGTAAAGTGAATAGAGCAAACGGTGTATAGCGCATTATTTTCATGATTTCTAACACGATTGTAAATTATAGCACGGCAATTCGCTGATAATTTGGTCAAATAACGAATTAAGCGCCCTATTATTCGTAATTATAGTTATATTTATATGTCGGCACGCAATATTTGCGGGTTTATGTATTCTTTGATTTTAAAAGTTTTCGAATTAACCATTTCACGCTCGTATTTGAGTTAATGGCTGACAGCACGTGTTGACAACCCTGTTACAGTTTTATACGCGAAGCCGATAAACACTTTTAATTTTATTTATACAATTCATGGAGCTGTGGGTTGGGGGTGGAGGGGGCTCGATTAACTAGTGGTATTTATTTTAACGGCCTAGTTTTATTTAACAAAAATTTACATTTGATAAAATTAAGTAAAATTAGCCCTTTAATAGCTTTTACTTAACAGTATTTTTTTCTCATTCAGAATAACATTTTGGGGAGAGGAGGACCCATACAACGGTCCGAAATGTGAATGGGTTGCTCTTATTATGTTCTACGATCAATGTTAATTATTATAATTATTAGTAAAGTAGGCCCTTTTCAGCCAATACGTAAGTGCACATGGGCGTTTTGTGTAGTTTTGTTTTAAGTTACTGTTATTACAAATTTTCTATTGTATGATTGACTCTACAAACTATTCGATATCATCGTATAGTAAAAGTAACTCTGTTGACTTTATATTACAATAACGTTGTTACGTTTGGCTGTTCGAGAAAAGTAGATCTTGCTTCACATTTTCCATGATCCACTATTTAGGGGTGCATTCGCTTAAAATTCACGATTTAGACTAAAAAACGAAATATTACCATTTCAATGCCAAAATTGATATTATAATACGGCAAAAAAAATACTATTCATTATGATGTTTCATTATTACGTCGTTATTTAATATTATTTTCTATCATTATTAATTACATAATGCCGCGATTTAATATTGACAAGTCTTAGGCTATATCTCAATGTACAAAAGTTTTACAATGTAATATAACGTCTATCTCGAATGTTGGCATTTTAACATCTTTTGGAGGGTTTCTGCGCTTCAAATCTATACATGGGATTGGTTACTCGCATAATAGTCCACCAGTCTGTTAATAGCAGCCGGCTCATATTTTTATGAAAATAATATGTTCATGTAGCAGAAAGCGATTTAAAGTCGCTTCAGCAGTAGCAAAATGAATTCATATTTATAAAATAGCCAAATTACAATGAATGATTATGTAATTTTCAAATGTTTGATATAAATTAATTGAATCCTTCATTGTCGTATTTCACTCCAACTTACGTTCAACTATTTATATACTGATATGTTAATTACTTATATAAAAAAAAATATTAAAAATCCACATAATTATCAGTTTCGAGTAAGTTATTCGCTCACTTGTTTGACGATTTATTGAAAATTACGTCCTCATTTCCTGACAATCGGAAGCTATTCGTTTGTATCGTGAGAAGCAGATGGACTGACGATTATTTCATCTCTATGACGAACAAAAAGAACTGCATTCGTTTATAACTAACGCTATTACTCCAAGACTCGTCACGAGTGAAGGTCGTAAATGACAGTTGCGTCGAGCATGTGCCGTGCGATGTGATGATCGCTGTGAGTTTCCGGTAAGTGTCGCGCGACTCTTCTTATTAACTCTACAGTTTCTTCGCTCGAACAATTCGTAAATATCGTGTTGGATGTATCCTGTAAAAATAAATATTTTCATTGCAAGAAATAAACAGAAAAGAAATGATACCGTAGAAGACTTTCGAACATTTACTGACAAAGAGTTGATTAACGTGTCCTTTTACTTATTCAGAAATTTAAAAACATCGCTGACAAAATGGTGCCGTCTGTTTACGAAAAACACAATTCGTCCCGACGAGCATGCCACTAGACTCGTTAGTATAAGATTAAATTCGAGTTTTATTACAGATTATTTGAATAGGCGATGGAAAGAATTCGTCGTCATTTTTCTCTTCGCAAAATAGTTACCTTTCCGAGATTTTGTAAATAAGTCGTCAGGGTAGGACTGATTCTGGAAACTTCTTTCAACAAATCGGGTGATTTCGATAAATCAGCCATTATTCTTCCAGCGGCGATTGGAAGTAAATCCGCAGCCAGTTTCTCTGTGTCATTCACAGCGATCACAAGCTTTCAAAATAAACCCACGACAATAATGAATTGAAGAATTATACAATTATACAATAAGGTGAATTTCTGTAAAACTCTCTCACCTCATCAGCCAGTCGTGTAAATCCATTCAAGTACAGCTGGCAGACTTGATGTATTCGCAATTCATCGTTGTCGATCTTCCACATAGACGCAAGCGTTTGACATTTACTCATCCACATTATCGCGTGCTCCGAACTTATAGAATTACCGACGGTAGTCTCTTGCATAATCGACTCCATTGATGCGGTGATTACGCGCCGCAAGAAATCCAGTCGCAATTTATTCCGTTTTTCGTCGTTAAACCATGGCAACGTCGCCTTGTTGGTTATGTCTTGAAAGAAGTAGCGATGAGCCTTAAATGCAGAATTTTCTTGAAAGATAGGTCACTTTTGACTACTCACAATCTCAAGACTTAATACAACTGGGTGTACATGCTAGTTCTGCGCTTGGAAACATCATTTCTTTTTGAGATTTCAATAAAATATGATGAGAAATGTAGATGTACTGAATTTCGAAATTCGCATAACTTTACTACTTTAAAAAAGAACGTACGAGAACTTCATAAAGAAATGACGTATTCCTTTAAAAAGTAATGTTTTTACACTTACAACGGTATCGAACAAATTGTGCATAGGTTTCAAGTTTTTTATATACATATTAAAATGAGCGATCATATGCAGTACGTTCGCTAGTTGCAGGTGCAACACGACTACTTCGTACCACGCAGGCGTTTGCGAAATAACCAAAGACGCGAAAGACTGCTGACCGGTAACGCCACCGTCCCATAACTGTTCGGATCTAATCACGGAACAATTTTCATCCTCCAAAACTTCGGCCTGTGAATAAATCCAATGGTATATTGCAAATTATTGATAACTGATTTCATAATTCATCGAAAGCTTGATTCGAATATACTAGAAATATCGTTCGGTGGCATTCGTATGAACTTACATCTAAGAAAATGTCGAAAAACGTAACGCAATGATGGAAAACAGCTGTAATTTGATAATCAGACAGACCAACTTCTTGTAAGCAAAGGCGTTCTTTCGGTAATTTTCCAAATTTATTGATCAATTTTGCGGCAGATTCCATTCTCTTTTTTAAGTGCAGTGTCCACAGCAGACAACAAACGCCTGAAACGAAATCCGGCAAGTCAAAATATATGTGTATTGGTGGATACATATGCGCGGAGTGCACGCATATGTGTATTTACGCGATTTATGCGCCTGTGGTGGTTATATTAAAACTCTTTCATCATATACGTACCATGTCGAACGCGTTTCATTGGAATCTGTCGTAATACGGCTAGTGCGGCTTCCAAGGCACTTAACTGAGTAATGTCATTATTCCATGCTACAATAAATTCCCAACAAAGGTTGGCGAGCAGTACGCTACTCGTTAAACTATACGGAAAATGCCGCTTCAACATTGATATTTTGTCTGTAAAATAATAAATGAATAAATTTGAAAAAACAAAACAAGCAAAGAAATTTACGTATGATTATTTCCGTTCAACTTCAAATGATTTATAACAAAAAAAAAAAAAAAAAAAATATTTACCTAAAACATCAGCTAAAGCAGTTCGTTCGGCAGTCGCTTCACTTCCGACATCCACCGAGACGGATAGTAAAGTCCTGCCGTCTTGCTGTGGGGATTCTACAGCTTTAGCTTCATCTAAGGAGCCCGCGCATTTCAGTGAATCTAATGACATCTGCATTTGGTCAAACTCAACGTCTGTCGTATCTATCAGTCGGGCAGGATCGAGACCAGCAGAACTTAGCCACTTTGCAACCACTTCCGATACTGTACCTGAAATTTAAGTTTTTTATTACATTAGATTTATTTGAAAACAACAGTGTTTCAAGGGCAATTTATATCAAACATTGAATGGGAATAAAGTGAATCCTCGTTACCTGGTCTTCTTGACAAAATGGAGCTTAAAGAAATTGACGTTTTCTCATAAGGAAGCGAAAAGAACCGAGTCGTATCATCGGACTTGGGAGGAACGCTGAAAAAATCATCATTGATTGAGCATTTTTTTTTTTTTTTAATACCGTATTCGCGTCAACATTGCGCGAGACTTGAAATTCACCTTACAATCGCGTTTAACACGGTGATGTCTTCAAGGTGTCCGATTAACAAAGAAAATTGACAAGTATCCTTGCTTACATTCTCCCATTCGCTGATCGAGCTTGTAGGTTCTTCATCCGGCGTTGAAATTTCATTCGCTCGATCCGCCTCTTCTTCCATTTTTTCAGGAAGACTTTCACTTTTTGGGGTTTCTGCGCCATTACCATTGTCATCCTTAGTCGCTCCACTTTGCAGTAGATCCTTGTTTTTTTGCAACGTCGCTGCGACAGCCCGGCACGCCATTGCCCCAGTCAATGCTCGAAACGGATTGATGGAGTTTGAAAGAATGTCACGCAACTTCTTCCACCAATCTGACGCCACGTTATAATCAGTGCGAATTTCTCCAGGTTCTACGATAACAAGTAAAACATCGGACAAAATGTAGCCGATAAAATGTACCCTTTGCAAGATTAAAGGAAAATTATAAGAGTGAATTTATAACGAGTTTATTTTATCTTACCAGCAAGAAAGCAGATTGTATGAAGGAGCTTAGTGAAATTTAATAATTCAATTTCAAACGGCGCCTCTGTTTTTTTATCTAACCAGTACAATAAAGCAAACTCCATAAATACGGAAGATTTTATGTCACTCTCAGCCGCAGCCGTTTCCCATTTAGCAATCGGTTCATTCGAATACATCCATCCTTGGAAAATCAATTTCGCTGAAAAAGTTCGTTGAATTCAATACTTGTATAGATCGACGAAGTAGATTTCATCAAAAATAAAAAATGTATGCTCTTACAAATCTGACACTTATTCTCCAGCGTAACGTTTTCCTGCAATCCAATAGAACCAGGATTTCCAAAACGAAAGCATGATAAAAAATTAACAAATGTTTTGCCGTCTTCCTTAAACTGTACCCTGCTGTGCGCTGTTGTATCCGAAAATTCTAAATTGTTCAAAGTTTTTGACAGCTTTAATATCCTGTGCACTTCACGTTCCGACGTTAACAATGTCGAAGCCATTTCCATTATATCGGGTACAGTATCCGAAGCAACAGTACTGTATTCCGACGGTTGCTCGTACTGGCGTTGAACGTACAAATAGAATTGAATTATTTTTCGCAATTGCTTTGACATGACAAGGAGAGTCTTTCCCTCTGGTTCCAGTTCGTTGAAATCTGCATAGGAAATGTTCTATTTAATTTTTGGGCTGTTAATCCTATATACACGCACGCCCTCATATATTCTTACCTTGTAAATCAAGAGGTGTAATGAAACATTTAACAGCTGCAAGCAAAGCATCGGCCGTAATATGTTTGTTTATTGTCAACATCTCAATAACTAGCAATCGAACTCCATTCGTTTTTAAATCCGCACACGTATTAGTAATTTCATTGATCAATTTCTCCTCGTCAAATTCTTCCTCTCTAATGAAGTGTTTCAGTTTTTTAAGTATATGCGTATCTCGCGCTCGATCGGCATTTTGACTATTTAAGGCGAAATGGAAAGGTACAATTATCTCGTGAATACCACCTAGAGCATCAATGAACACGCATGGGTATTGCGCTCGATTTCGGGAAGGAATTGTTACATTATTTAAACCTAACAATCCGTAATTTGTATATAATAACCTGCAAAATTGGGTCAATAAATGCTTAAAGATTTTCATACTTTAAAAATTGATTCAATGTTTCGAAAATACTCACCGTCCATTTTTGCACGCACGGAATGTAGTGATTTTTGGCCCATTTTGGATGCTCCAAATATCAATCAAACCCTTTTTCGGGGCGTAAATTACCAAAAATAAAGCACATCGTAAGTTACTTCTAGTAACGTCCGATGTAGTGGTTTTTGAATGAGCTTTTGACGTAACTCGAGGTTTCTCTTCAAACGCTTCAATCCAGCCGCATTCAGCATCACGATAGCCTTTCCACATCCTTATTGCAAGACCTTATTTATAATAATTCATTTTTTATTCATTTCAATTTTTAATTTTGTTCAATGACAGTTTAATTTATTGTGACGAAAGATACATTATTATTACGAACTTTCGGATTTGTTACGTTCATGAAAATTTGCATTTTTACTCAAGATCTCCATTCTAATTAAAGCAATAAAATTCTTCGAAAAATGTTCCGAATCTAATGGTCATCTTATTTTTTTTTAATTGTCCAGTTAGAAGTAAAATATGTAATACCTTCCATTTTCAGTAAATCAAAACTATAATTAATATGATAAATTTCGAGGAAATTTGTCTCGTTATAACAAGGTATAATATTACGATGTATAACAAGCGGGGACTCAAATTACTCCAAAAAATATTCTGAACTAAATCGAATAGTCATTTTTTTTTTTTTTTTTTTTTTTTTTTAATCGACCGATTAGAATTCGAGATATTTTTTACTTCCTTTCCGATTTTCAGAATTACTAAAAATCATATACCCATTCTGAATTTTTGGTCCATAACAATGAATATAGGATGTCGAAATATTCAAGTCATATGCATCAAATAGAGCATTTCACGCTTGGAGAAAAATTGAAAGATGCTGGAGGACAGCATTAGACAAAAGGTGTCAGAGTGTTTTCTTTATCCTGTCCTCCAGCATCTTTCAATTTTTCCCTAAAACGTGAAATGCTCTATATAGTGTTATTCCGTAAAGTCGAAACGTCCTTAGTGGTACGCGGAGTGGAAAGCACATGCGCAGTCACTACTTTCCGAAATGTTGAAACATGCGCGTATACTGTTTCAAAAGTTCGAAATGCAATATAGTCTGCGGAAGGCATGGTACACACGCGAAACAGTTTATTGAATTTTCAACTTACATTAAAGATTAAACTTAAAAAATGTCAGTATACAGTTGATTACAGATGCATGGGCCAAGCAGCTGCGGCCAAACCGTGGTTAGGAAGCGTGCCTGATATGTATGGTGAAATGTGTTAATAATAATAATAATAAAAAAAAAACAATATATATTTCAAAGTTTCGATCACTTTCATTGCCAGTTTCCTCAGAATCGAAAGAATTTTTTTTAAAGTTCAATTATATTAGCTAGCTCCTCAATCGCACATCGATATATATTTATAAATATGTCAATTGGCTGGTTTGATGACATTTTGGAGTACAAAGTGGTTACTTCGGCTACCGGTGGCTACTTTGATGACTGTCACGG
>JAPYZR010002774.1:0-29545 GCA_030522945.1 Trichopria nigra
CGCCCACTCACGCATCTTACATAAGAGTATTTCCCGCATACTATTAGGAAAAATGTCGTTCGTTACACGTGCGGGCGTCTCCCACACTCGAGTGATTGGTCGTGGCGGTCCAATCACAACTCGGTGCGGGAAATCGCATTTCCCGCACTTGTAACGAAATGTACTATAAAAATTGCTTGTGTATAAAAAAAAAAGATTGCGCGACTTTTATGAAGTTCGCAACATATGAAAAGAATCGAAAAACATGACAATAGAAACAACTATCAAAATTTAAGACATCGACAAATTTATCGATTAATGTCCATAAAACATTGTTAAATAACATTCACCAAGAAAATAAGAAATTAACAGACATACAAAATGCAGTTAATACACTGACGAAAAAATAACCAACAAAAAAATAAAAATAGTTACATAAAATAAAAAATAATATCGAAGATTTAAAAGTTTTCACGTATAATTTTATTGTTCACATTAAAATCACAAAAAATTTCAATTAATTAGAAAAAGTGTAAATTGTTTATTTCTTTCAATAATGATTAGAATTTGTTTTTGTGTTTTTTTTTTTTTTTTCTTTTTCATTTAAAAAGATTGTTTTATTTATCGAAACTGCTCGACTTTCATAACTACGGGTAGCCCATCAAATAAAAAATGGTGGCAATGACTCCTGTAATACAGTCGATATAACCGAGCTTCCCAGTACTTCGGTCAATCCACACAAACAAAAGGGCTAATCGTTAAACAGAGTGCTGCAGTGTTGCTTGGCTTTCACAAAATCCCAGCCCGTATAGTCCCATTCACATATACATATACATATGTATATATAGGCCCTCTCATTCTCGCGATCTGTATTCCAAGCGAGAGCCGGGTATGGTTGGTTATCGAACGATTGATGGGAAGCGCTTTCGTGATATTTAGCCAAACGACTGATTGAAGGTACAATCACTGCACAGGAGTTCATCTCTGTATATGCACATCCCTGGTGGAAGTGTGTTTGTCGGTGTATTATGCTGTATAGTATATGTTGGCGCCCGATACGAGGCTAACAGGGTTTGGATATAGTTAGGATATACGTTGTGCCATTTACGTAAACAATGGGCTGATCGGACTATGTTTGTAGCTGTAAGGGATTTCGGATATGTTAAAAATACCAACTAACGCATAGTAAATATTTCGTAAAGAGAAAGAGAGAGAGAGAGAAAGTGAATTTTTGTTCCTTGATTTTTAAAGTCACAGAATCAGGATAACAGTATAGATAGACAATTACGAATTACTATTAGTAGTAGTAGTAGTTTTTTTTTTTTTAATAATCACCATACATGATTGTATCAACCGTAAAAAGGATTCTGTCAACCAGAATGGTCTGTCAGAAGAATGGTTAAATAAATTTGAATATGGTTGACCTAATAATAAAGCTTCTTTTTTCGTACACCTTCTACGGGTCCAATGTACTGTTACTGTACGTCCCCCGTACAGCTAAGTAAGTTTTTTTGATACATTTTGGTTACATTTTAATGACATCTTTTGTTGCATTTCGCGTATATTCTTACTTCTACCAGGGTATCTTAATTCTACGTTTCATGCTACGAACTCTAGCTGATGTAATTATAATATATACATTTCAACGTTTACCCCAGTAGTGGTTATTTTAACGGTTCTCCTCATTCATACTGTTCCCAATCGGCACCAAATGTCTGAAACGTTTTTGAAACGTTTCAAAAACGTTGCAGACATTTGGTGCTGGTTGGACTGGCAGTATAAGAAAGAAAAAATTGTTTTCGATTCATTTCCAATCAACTGACGTCAGAAGACAGTGATGGGGGGACGAATGAAGGGAAAAGTTAAAATAGAGGGAAGAGAATAGTTCATATAGTATTTTTTCATATGGTATAACAATATTTACTAGATATTAATAATATTCGTGACATTATTTATATATAGCGAAATTTTATATATGATTGGGAAATCCGTTTACCAATAGTCGGTGTTTACGATCTACGATGAGCTGATGAATTATTATTAATAAAATGTACTATAATGATTTTATGGCAGATCACAATTTAATGACAGGATCATCATAGTCAAATTTTAATTTTCAAAATTTTTCCAACTTTAACAACGTTTATCGACACGTATATAAAGGAGATGTGAAAGATTAAGAAGTAAGAGAATTTATATGAAAACACAGGTGAAGTTTTTTAGAAGACCCTTTCGATTATACAAAGATTTTTATTACTTTTCTAAAAAATAATACATAATGAAATTCTATTTCCCTGGTAGAAATGAAAACATTTTTTAGCTAATTCTTAGACAAGACAGATATTTACCATGTTAAAAGCATAGGAGAAATGGATAGTGTAAGAAAAAAATCAAATTTCTACTAGGGTTAGAATGTTGTTATTTAAAACATATAAATTACTCAGTATACAAAAATCATATATTTTGTTTGTAAATTTATAATTATTTGTTTTTTTTTTTTATTTATTTTGTATTTTTTGAAACATATGTAATTTTTACAAGTGGATCACAAAATGGCCGAAACGTAAAAAAGGATTGTTTCGTCCCGAATCGACATTCAAACGATTCGAACAATCGAGTAATAAATATAAATGATTATCATTAAAAAAGATTCAAGTGTATTTATTTTTTATGAATTAACAACGTTTATCTATTCAAATATTATTGGAAAACTGTTAAAAACACTCGTGCATTTCATGAACACGAAAGTAGTTGCAAATTGAACAAAATTATTTTATAAATTGGCTTATGATTTTCAAAGAAACTCGTAAATCTGTTTATTATTAGCGGAATTATAGTGTATATTGGTAGCGTATAGGTGTACATCAATTTGCATTTTAATCAGTTTTGCGTAATCGAACAATATGATGCGAAAAACACGATTAAAAGAGAACGCGTCACGCGAGACGGGAAATATCACAGTTCACATCAGTAGTAATTAGTAACGTGTATCGTGCGCAACACGAGCATTGGCATTACTTGTCGCTGTTTTTGTAAAGCATTGGTACTATACTCGTGATGAATTTTCGAGATAAGCATTTGAAAAATTATAATATTCCACAATTTTTAATTTTCCTTCTATAAGAACTTCATGGAGGGAAAATTGACAAATTTTCATTGAGTCTAAACGTTTCAAGTTGCTTTTTATTATGATGTTGAAGTCTTGAAGTGTTGACGTTTTCAAGTATTGATATAGCGAAAGACTTATCTGTTAGAAGGAGTAATTGAATTTTACATCAATCGAAAATATGATGGATATATTTTGAACGAACGCTAATTTTATGATAAATTTGTCTTGATGTAAAAATAAAAAAAAATCCAATAATAAGATATCAATTTTCATTTTTGTTATCTTTCTTTTATCGGTTTTTAATTAAATGTCAACTAACCCGTCGATTTGTAGCAATTTTCAATTTCATGTTTGTTAATTTTTCAATATTTGGTAGCTATATTTTAAGGTATTACTGAAAAGTGTATAAGTTATCGCAAACTCAATTATTATTCAAATAAAAGTTTAAAATGTGTATATACTCGCATTAATAATAAATTGTATCGAATTATTTCAAAGTTTTGGTCATGTACTTTAATAGTTTTATAAGTGTTATTAAATTATTTTATTGATTAACTTTTTTAGTTAATTGTTTTATTGATCTTTGTTTATTTTTATCAATTTTACATTTATACATAATTTTTCAACCTTTGACAGATTATGACAAATTTTGTAAATTTCTAAACATTTTCTAATTAGAACAAAAATTCATATTAACGTTTAGAAGAAATCGTCCATATTTAATGTGCTCATGTTAATGAGCATGTCTGCGTTATGAAATAAATTAATATTTCTTAATCATTTAGTTTTTCTAAGTAAAATTTACTTTCCTCATCAATCATAATTATTTTCACTTGTACTCAAATTATGTTACAAAATCACAATTTATATTTATATATATATATATTATTAAATTATATATATTTATAATTTATACTATGTTCATTTACATTTTTATATTTATTTGTTTAATAAAAATATTGTACTCGTACATCGCGTACCTATATCAAAGATGAGAACGTGCGCCAATATAAGTAAGATAAAAATAGAAAAATGGGAAAACGATATACGGGAGTAACGAACTTGGATGTGAATAGTGGAGAACTGAAAGACCGTTATTTGTATAAAACGGGTAATATGAGATATTGGCACTTGGATGTTCCGGACAAAAAAAAAACCTGTACAATATTGAAACGGAACGCAGAAAATCTGGTAAAAAAAAAGGAGTACGAAAAATCAATGCGTGCATAAGGCACAAGTAAAGAGATATGAGCGAGGTAGAAAATATAAAAGTATAACGAAAAGAAAAGATAATGTGAAAATTATTAGATTAAAATGTTAGAAAATTTAATAAGTGAAAATCGATTCAATATTCATATATAATTCACGATGCTTTGAAATGAAATTGGATGGAAATATATAACTTTTTATTTATTTCCTTGTGTTTTTTGTAAATATATTTACTAAATTCCTTTATACATATATATAAATTTGTCCCGCGGCAGTTTCCAAGACTTTATTATTAATATCACTGTCATGGACAAAAATATCTAAAAAAGTAAACATTCACAAAAAAATTGCATAAAATATCCGATTCTAATATAAACATGGTAAGCTTTTGTTAAGTATACCTATAGAGGGTGCGTACCAATATATTGCACTCTACCAATCTCTCAAGTGTGTTACACGACAATATCGTTGCCGATGCTAGCTGATGCTGCCACCATCGAATTGGCACTGAAACATCGAATCAAAGCAGATGTACGGACTTGCAGTTTGGCTGGCGAACGGACAATGTAAAGAGACAAGGAAATGGAACGTTGATTTGACTCTGGGAAAAGCATTTTGGACGCACAAATTGCAGATTTCGGATTTCCAATCTCCGGTGCAACGAACGCACTTTTGTTCCTGTGAAATTTCATCCCTCCCGTGTAATCGAACACTGAGTGACTGAATGATGTATCTGGAATGATTCTGTTGTGTACGGTCTTTCGGTAAATACATCGGGAACAGATGCAAACACACACACATATATATATGTACATATAAGCCACACACACGTCATATATATACGCGTATAACTCAAAGAAACGTATATTCGATTTTGAGAACCTTTAAAATAAATTTTCGAAATGAAGAAGGAGAAGATAAGAATATTATAATTCACAAAACAAAATGCTCATATGAATAAATAATTTAGAACATAGTTATTTGATTGAAGAATCGATATGATCAAAAAATGGAACTATGGCAAAAATTGAATAAAAGTTTATTGAGGAAGGTATAGATTATAGGAGAATCTGCCTTGGAAAAAATTATTTCTTTTACTCTTCGGTTTTGAAATGTTATTATTAATTATTATATTGAAGAGGTGAACTATTATTGTTTATAAAAAAAAATGTTAAACTAAGCAAAACTATTTGATTTTATTTCAAACTTATTTTCTAAAGAAATGTTAAAAATTTGAAAACGTTTTTTTTTTTTTAATATAAACAATTTCTGAGAATAGGCAACAAAGATTAACAAGAACTGATGAAAAATTACACCGAATATTTTAAAAATGAATCTTTATTAAATGGCAATTACAGTTCGTTTTTTACAAATTTCGTGAACATGATCAAATTGATCATGTTCATCTTGTCCAACGTTTCGACTATATCTGTGGGTCCTCTTCAGGGGCTTCTATGTCACCGATGAGTGTATTATGACTGTCATAATTTGTAAAAAACGAGCTGTAATGGCCATTTAATAAAGATTCATTTTTAAAATATTAGTTTATTCAGCTCATTGAACAACATAAATATAATTTAATTGCACCGAATGACTAAAGAATTAAGAAACAAGATTAAGATGTATGAAGGAAAAGGTTGTGACAATATAAATAGAATTTTACAAAAACCAACGGAACACGGACATATATATACATGCGTATATTTCTGGGTCTAGGCATATAACTGTTTAAAGTGTTGCACAAACGCTTATATCAATATTAATAAAAATGAAATTAATAAAGAAGTCATAAAAAGTCGTTAACGTCTAAATCAATGAACCTAGCAAAGGCAAACCAAAAAACACTATAAATATAAAAAGAAATAATTAAACGTGCAAAAGCTTAGACAGGTACTACGTAAATAATTAGATAAATTAGTTTATCGAAAATCATTCAAGTTGAGAAACCATCACAATTGTCAAGTAATGAAATCACAAATACAAATTGATAGGAACAGACAAAATTTGATTAGATGAACAAAAGTTGATTAGAATTAACAGTTGACAAAAATTGATAAAACATGACAAAAAATCTTGACAGTTGATAAATATCGACTCAAATTTAACGTCGATAGACGAAATTTAATTCAATCGACTGGTACACCTTTTTTTTTATTTATTTTTTATATATTATTTTTGTAAGTTCACTTTAAATGATTACTGATCCGGGCCACGAAGGAAGGTGACCCGACGTTCCTAAAATCATAATCCAATGTTAATTTGGAAAATTGTACTTTTTCAAGGATTACCCATAATCAAATCTTCAATGTGAGTCCATTCAGCGTTGTTTTAATGATTGAATAAACTCTGTTCTTCCAATCGGATTGCGGGCTTTAATGGAATACCGCGAACAAATACGGTGTGCGGGAAGGAAAATCGAATTTTGCCATCAGACTACCACAATTTGAATACCGAATTTGATCTAACGAAGTTCCAAATATAAACAAAATCATGTCTGTTCGGAACTTTTTTAATTTCACTCATCTAAAACATTTTTTTTTTTTTAATGGATGCAGAATTTATAAATTATTCGACGAGAAATTCTTTAGTCTTTAGTTAATAGTATAAATTATCAAGAAAATATAAAAATTTGTAAAAAAAATTGAAGAAATAATATCATAGAGAATTAAAAAAAAAAATCTTTATCTAGTAAGTGAAAAGTACTGCCCAGGAATTCGTATTGAAATAACCTGTATTCTTCAAGATATACTTTGTATGAAGATTAAAGTGTAATGGGACAATTTTTATACACCGTTCTCAACTTCCAGATCAACAGTGTTAGAAAATTTTCAAAATTACATTTCGAAATATTAAAAAAAAAACATTTTTTATTCTTATAGAGATATCTTTTGCTAAATTTATTCGTTTATCAAATTTTAAGCGTCGAAAAAATAGTTTTACGACCTTATAAGAAGAAAATGATTCAATTTAAAAAATAAATATCGAATGAGAGGTAATAAAATCACCAACTATAGCTACTTTATTGTGTATTTCTTTAATCATTACTATTCGAAAATTTATAAATACTGAAATAATTATTATATATATTTTCAATTTACAATGTTTTATACGCAACTGGTGTAATACGTCTAATTTTATTATTTGATGCAAATACGTCGGGTTTTACTGCGTTCAACATGTTAGAGAATATGCTATAAAAGAAACAAATGAATTTTTTTGAAAGACATGAAAGCGATAGGAGACAGCATTGTAAGAGATGAATATGGCTGAAATATACTGTAGAGTGAAGTGTGTGCATATGTAAATATAAACTGAAAATAGAGGAGAATGAAAAATAGAACGAACAAAACAAAGATTTCAAAACGACATGCCGTAGATGCTGGTGCATTTCTAAAACATAGGAAGTAAGTAAAAAATAAGAGAAAATAAAAAAGTAAGAAAAACAAACACAAAAATCAGATATGCGCAAAAACATGGATATATTATAAGAAGATATTGTCTGGATTTTAAGATAAACTTTTTATGTAGATTTAGGTTTCATAATATTCATTTATTGAAACCGTATCGATGTAAATGTTAATAAGATTTTCTAAAGTAATTATGATCTTGTTAATAATGAATTAAAGCGTTCCATGTTTATTTTATGAATTTGAAAGACTCGACATTTTGCTCCGCAAACTCTCATCAATTTTTAACAACTTTAGAAGAATTTCAAATGTTCATTCTTTAAAATTGGACGTTAACCTGTTTTTAAGTTCATGAGACGTTGCCCAAGTCGAAAAATAAAACAATTTTAATTAAAGCTTTAACAAAATCAGACAAAAGTTCATAAAACAGATAGGACATATGAAAACTGTGAAAACGAAAAAAAAAAGATCGATAAAAGTTGATGTATCCACGACACTTGCAAATGATGAATTAAGTTGAGTAACGAAATATCAATTGTCAAATCAACCAAAAATTATAAAAATAATTTAATGTTAAAAAGGAAAAAATGTTAAAAATAAACAACATTTATCAAAACGAGATAAAAAATAATAAAATATGTGGAAAAATATTGGTGGAAATCGATAAAATTGACAAGTGAGAAACAGAAATGTTGAAAAGGGTCGAAGTCAGCGTTCCCAGTTTAGGGTGATTTTGGATGATAGTGGTGGAACTTTTACCTATTCTAATCAATGAATAAGCTTCTCCCACTATCGTCGAAAATCTCCCTAAACTGGTCGAAGTAAACAAAAAAGATGAGCAATTGAAATTTAATCAAAATAAATACTAATGAAGAATGATAAATATTTAAAAAGTAAAAATCAACGAATCAAAATAAAATTTTGTTCAAAAAATGTAAAAATTGAAGAATCAAAAACAAAAAATAAAAGTTAAAATCGAGACATAGCTAATAAAAAAAAAATAAAATAAAAAAATAAACCACCAAAAATTCTGAAATAAAGAAAAGGTCCTCTTAAAAGAAATGCCACGCAAGGTAAATAACAATAATAACAGGATTACAGGCGAACGAAAAAATTGCAGGTCGAGAAGAAATAAAAAACCAGAATTGGATTAGCAGTAACGAAACGCTTTAAAGGGAGGGTTAAGAATGTGAAACGAAATAGTACGTACGGATGAGAGTATAAGATAACCGAGAGAATGGGATTGCTAGAAGGCTAAAAAGAACGGATAGGTTAAGGTCCTTAGATAAAAAATGAAGGAAAAAATAAGACTAGATCTGAAGAAAGGTAGAAATAGCGAAGAAAATAATAGGGTGAATAAGAGATGAAATAAGTTGTAATTGGGAATTGATGCGATTGAAAAGCATCGGTCCAACAATACGAATTGGCTTAAGGAAGAGCGATCGATTCCGCAAATGGCCCCGGGGTCAGCTTTTAGACTCGGAACAAGAAGAAAATATAAATTGAATACAGATTGCTTAGATACTATACGGAATATTTGTACAAGAGAAACAACTGTACAGAAAACAAAACATTGCTTGGTCTTTAATATTTATGTGTATTTTTAGCAGGGTTGGAAAATATTTACTTAAAAGGTTAAAAATTAAATTAAAAAGTTCATTAAATGTATTTTTTGTTTACATCAACCGAATTTTTATCATATACTTGATTTTAGTCGAACTTGATAATACGAGTTTATTACTTGAAAGTATATTTTAAGAAACTGCTAGTTCAGCCCACATTAAAAGCAACGTCGTAAAGGGAGGAAAAAACATATAACGTTGACAAGAGGCAAAAGAAGCAAGGTACTTGCTTTCTAACAAGAAATAGATGGAAAGGAAAGAGAAGCCGAGAGACAGGCAGAAAAACGAGAAAACAGGAGGAGCGAAAGGCGAAATTCAAACAGCATTTCGTCTCTTTTCTTCCTTCGGCCTTCTTCATCGTGTCTTACCAAGAACGTACACAAACTACTGATGCAGTAGTAGCGGTAGGGACAACGCGGACCCATTAACGAACTCGATCCTCAAACACATTTTCGCGCCGCGCGCTCCAGTTTCCTCGGCGCAAACAAAGCTCACTCTCAGAAAACGCATCGGGAAAGCTCCACTCTTAAGGAAAGTAAGCTCATTGTTCGCCGATTAAGGCAGATTAGACGATGGCTTAGACGAAGATTAAGACCGTCGCGAAGAGACACTTTGGTGAAATTGCCCGAGTTCTATAATTGGGATTCGAAAGAAGAAAGGAATAGAACCAGTTCGACGTAAAGAAGTAACAAAATTTTCGATTACTGATCTGATTCTGGTATTCCATTTAGGTCGCGAATCGAGATAATTTCTTATTTGATTTCGTTCACCAATAAACTGATAATACTTCGCAGAGTTTATCAAGTTCATTTGGATAGTGGACGTAAACATAAAAAGATTTTCTAATGGACAAAAACTGGACGTACGCTGATCGTCCAATTGATCAATGGAATCTTAAGACAGTCTCCGAAGCTAATGTTACGGAGAACGTTTGGAGATCAATCAAAGCTAAAGTTACCAATATATGGAAATCGACGCAGATGTTGGCAGACAGATAATGTAAACTATATAGAAGGACCATAGACAAGACCATAGTCCAGAGTGGGTAAGTTTATCGCTCTGTATTAATGAAATTATATTTATAACTCAATCCTGTTTAATCGTCAAATTACTACTTAATCCTGCCCCGATTAGGTCATCCTCCGGCAGTTTGGGGATGATAAAGTGTCAGGAAGTAAGTGCCCGAATCGATAACGAGAACATCTCATGTTGACGTGCACGAGAAAACGTACCGAGATTTCTCCCGCACGTCACAGCCGGCTTTTTATCCGGCGACTGACAGACCGACGGTGGTTTTCGTGCGGGATGAAAAAGGGTGGCGTGAAAAATGGATCTTCTTCGCTATTTTGCGGAAGATGGAGAGGAGAGACGGGCAAAAAAGAGCTCTCGTATGAGAGCAAATCGTCGAGTGAACCGAAACCCGGAATGAATCGGCGGAGTTTCGCGAGAAAAGCTTCGGTAGGCAAGGATTAAAGCCGCTCCGCTCTGGTCGACCCCATTCAAACCTTTTGTAATCGCAAATAGGGGATGCTGCACTGTCGCGCATCGTATACGACAGCCATTTGCGGGTAAATCGACCTCGCACTTGCGCCGCTGGAAAAAGAGCGTAAAAGTAGGGACTCTATTCACGACATCGGTTATTTCGTATTCATGTTTGCGTTGAGAAATTGTCGCCGTATAATACCCGAGCGCAGAATGCTGCGCGATTGCGATGTAAATTCGTTTTGTTTAAAGTTCTTGAGGTTTGTCATGGTACCATTCATTTGTTTCTTTTTTTTTTAGTTGCCATATTTTCTCCCGCCAGTTTGTTTTAAATGAAGGACACACTATACCAGACAATGAATCTGTTTATTTTGGTTGTCTTGAGATCTTGCGAACAAAACTATTTGACTCGTAGATAAAAAAGAATCGTTCATTATAGAAATATGTTTTTATTCGATGAAGTATTCTTATGTATTTCCATAGGCATAATAAGTAGATACTTACCTATTTCGCAATCGTTGTAAATCGGGATGTAGGAAGAACCTGGTACATGCGAGGCAGACACCGTGGACTCGTTGGGCTTGACGTACGATAATGCTCGGACCTAACGGGCCAAACCGCGCGTGTCACCCTCGTGTTTTAGGGGTGAGCTGCCTACTTCTAGGAAACCCTTCTCGTATCCGATAAAGCCACGAGGGGATTGTTGGTTACCGCAACAGGTTCGCATAATTTACATGTCGTTAATTAAAAAAAAAAAAGCAATTTGTGGAATAAACTCGTAACTGCTCATATACGCTGCGACCGGAAGTTCTGAACTTCGAAGAACATCTTATTGTTAATTTAGTTTTTAACTTGCTTTTATATTCTCTTTATTTTTAGAAATTCTTTTTTTTTTGTCATTACTTTTATCATCGCTTCATCGTATATTATTTCGACTCATACCATATAGGTTGGATCGAAATATCGAATTTGGTCACTCAAAAAATTACTATGCAGTTTTTTCATTCAATGTCCAAGTTTGCTAAAGACCAAGAAATTTTATTAATCAAGTATCAACAAAAATGTATTAATGGCTCAAAATTGACTAACATTTTTTTTTTAGTTTTCATAATTTTCATTACTTTTTTATGCCTATATATGATAAAATATAACCGAAAATGCAATAACGGTAAATCGAAAGTGGTAGAGTCATATCCAGTAAATTTTCACGAGCACTTATAAAAGGAATTTACGAAGTTCCACCGGGCATAGATGTCATCCCGCGATTGTAAGTCTGTAAGCCTATTGGGGGAAAATGCGAGGTTTATTGGATTGAAATTGACTTCCATCGCGTCTATCGTATATAAGTGCGAGTCGTTTTACCTTAACCGAGTCGGGTAGCCCGAGGAAAGGTAGCCTGATTTCTCCATTTTATCTTCCGTCCCATTTTCTTCCGGTATAGTGTCGATGTGTTTGATCGAGTATAGATCTTGCTTTTTCCGGGATTCATGATTTTGATTATATTATATTACCGGTTTCACCTATGACAACTGAATTTGTCATTTTAATGATAACAAGTATGATAATAAGTTCTATGTCACGATTTGAAATTAAATCAAACTTTATCGGTATGCAATGATTAAGAAATGTTATGAAATAAGAATTCATAATTGTAAACAAAGGGTCCGCGCTACCTTGGGCCATGGCTCTGACATTCTTTTGTTAAAAGTCGGGGATATGTCGACTTCTAATAAGTCGATTTTTAAAAATTCGATGACAGGTCGATTAGACATACATTTCCACGTATTTCGAGTACACATTCATCATTTTGCTTAATAAACAAAGAAGATACAATTTTTTAATTTTCATACTCTCCCTATTCTTTTCTGCGTTCTGCTGGCCGTGGATGGCATCCATGAAATATTACTCTGATGTTTTATTTATGAAGAAATCCTATAGGAGGCCGAAACGTAGATAAAATATATTGCATTTAAAACAAAATATCAGAGTAATACTTTATGGATAGCATCAACGAACGATAGCACGAAGAAAAGGAAGACTGTTAAATCTAATTACAATAATACGATCAAAGGAATTATACATTTTTAATTTTATCATTTTGTTATTATTATTATTTTATTAAGATTATATGGATACCTTATTCTTCTAATTGGTCAATAAAAAAAAAGATTCGGTATTTTCTTCAATTATTCTTTACTTCGACCCATACCGTAGGTTCGATCGAAGTATTGAAGTTGGTCCCTCGAAAAAAAATTACCATGCATTCACATCATAATGAACATGCAACAAAACAAAACAAAATTTCTGTCCATGATATCGTACGTATTGATTAATGGTTCAAAATTTACTGAATGAAATTCCGAATGTATATAAAGAATATTAATTTTAAAAATTTTGACCAATTAGAAGTCAAGATATCCACAAACTTGAACAAAATAATGGTTCTAATTGAAAAAGTTATGCGTATTTCAAGTTTTCTTGCCTTTAACAATATATTTATATACGCTGAAAAAAAATTTGTTATTTTCAAGTAAATATTTACTTGAATTAAGAAAAGATTTTCTTGAATTAAGTAAGATTTACTAAAAAGAAGGAAACATTTTCTTTCTTTTCAGTGTCTTTTCACCACATTTATTCTCTTTTTCAAATACGTTATTTTTGTGTCCTTTTAAAAGAGTTCCAAAAAGTGTACAGGTTTCTCCAATGTGTAATTAATCATAATTTCTCCCACATCAAATCTGATAAACTATAGGCTAGTTATTTTTTCAATGCGTAGTTTGTCTTTTAATGGGTCGATATACCTGGATCAATATTAGTATTAATAATTGGTAATTAATTGGTACTACTTTAATTTTTTCGGTAACTGTTTGATATATTGTATTTGATATACTTACAATTATTTGATGGTTGTTGGTTTTATTCCTGTCTGATTTATTGTATAAGTCTGAAGCGAACTCGTGATTTAACGCAATTTAACACTAAATCATCAGAATAGCCATTCTTTTGAAGACATTAGGAATTTATCATGAAACAATTATCGCAGTTTTAAAATATGAACATACATATATTCATTTTCCGTTCTTAACTGTCCATTTCATTCAATTTGTACATTCAATGCAATTTAAAACATTCAATATATTTTTGTCAATTTTTTTTAATATTTGCATAGTTTTTCCCATATACGGAATGCATATATTTATATCATATCCGCGCAAGTATTTATTTACCATTTACGATATCTTTTTTTTTGTTGCGCATCACAAATATTTGAGAATACGCAATGAATTTACATACGTATTTCCATGCTTTCCCAGTCTGTTTATCAAGGGCGAAAAGGCGCCGGAATATTTGTTTGCCTTACGCCCGTATTTTTGTTTCGAAGGCAATCAGTCTCGGGGACGATTCCGCAATATTTTCAGTTTGTTGCCCATTGCATTGTTTTTCACGATAAAACACGTATCTTCGTGACGTTCCGACACCAGGACGGAGGTTCAGGAAATGAAAGGGTGGGACCCGTGATTAAAATTGCTTAGGTGCGAATTGATTTTTCTCGCATGCGTGCGCGCATTCATTCGCTCGTTTGACATTAGTTGCGAAACTGAATGTTCTGGAATCTCCCTTTTCAAAACATAACAACAAAGTTACTATATAAGCTGCTTAGTTTGTATATATGTAATTGTGACGTTGGAAAATTATTATTTTCTATCGAACACATTTTAATATTGTTGGTTTTCTGTATTAATTACATTTGTTATTAATAAGCCAAACCATATAGAATTAACTCGTGTAACTAATTTCCTTTTTTTTTTACAAAAAAAAAAAAAAAAAAAAAAAATACACCCAATTTAAATCTTGCAAAGTGTCATTGTAGTTCCGACGTAAATGTCTGATAAACATCAGGCCTAATCTACTTATATCCAGTCTATAGATTTTATGATTTTAAATCCAATAAAATCTTTTTTCCTTAATTGCAGACCTAGGGTCAGTGAGTATTTCAGTGATAAAAACAAAGTCCAGTTCAGATAATAATAATTTCCCAAACTCGTTTAAATGCAAAATAATCTTCTAAACCAACCCAAACGTAGATGATGAAGAAGAGGAGGCACAAAACACAAAAGTGCCAAATTGAATGTTTGAATCAGTCACCGTACAAAATAATCAACTTTACCTCATCGTCCAAAAACAAGCACAACAGACCTTCGTTAAGAGATTCATTACCGGTAACTAACTTCCAGATAATATAATACATGGCGAAGTAATTAGCAGTGGCCAGAATTCCCGGAAAAGCGAGAGAGAGAGAGAGAGAGAGAGAGAGAGAGAGAGAGAGACGCTAACGGTTGTGCAATTTTTTGCGGTAGAAATTAGTACTATCACCTAACCAGTTGTATAGGTAATTCAGTCTGTGCGATCCACATGGATATCGACATACCTGTCTGCCCCAATCACACGCGCTTAAGTGTATATCACGTTCATTCGTGTGCAACGGCTTATATGCGCAATGTGTAACTGTCGCCTCGACATCACGTGTCGATATCACAATGGTGAAACTATATATATATATATATATATGCTACTGCTTCAATAACTTTTCAATGAAAAAGGCATGACGTGTCTGTATATATTTGACTGCCAAACGCACCGTGAAACTTTGATCGGTCTCGATCAAAGAAACTTGTCGGGCAACTATCACATGTAGTCAATTGAAAAGAGTTTATCGACTTTATGCCGATAGTATCGTTGACATGATGAATGCGGTCGATGTTACAGGAATTTTAACGTAGAATTTTTAACTCCCGAGAATGTAAAGCCAGAAACCTAAAAATCCACAGGCCATGTATTGGACCAACGTCGAATTTATTCAAGATATCTTTACATTTTTTCATTTTTCAACAACAATTTGTCATTTCCAACTAACATCGACTTTTTTTTTGACAATTTGAAGCAAATTAATCTAACCTAACCTAACCTAATCTTAGAAATCGTTGGAAAAGTCATAGGTCACGTTAGGTTCGATGTTGCTCGAACACATAAAACGCATTCTACACATTATACATTAAATATGCAAAAATTACTTAAAGCTACTCTTTTCATCAGAATTCACGCAGTAAAAAACCTATAAAAATAAGAAAACATCAACGCGGCGATTTGCCCGATTTCTTCACGGACGATTGAATTTTACATCGAGACAGTCTATCGGAGGAAAAAGGGTTGGAACGCCTTGGATATCGTCATTGCAATTTCTCGACAACGAGATTCCTTCAATCGCCAAGGTGGCGAAATGTCCCGAACCAATCGGAATCGACAATTCCACGAATCCTGCCATTTCCACCCCCTTTTTTGCATTTCATCTCTCCTACCCTCTCGTGTCCATAAAATTCTTTCCGGAGATTTCGCAGATCACCACCCATGCTGATGTGAATTCCCGCTAGTTTTTCGGAACGTTTTTTTTCACCCCTTTTTCCAGCCCTGGTCTCGGTCGAAGTAAAACTCGTATCCGGGGCCAACAGGCACGCTGCCGCGTAAATACGAGACTAATTTTATACAAAATAGCACATTTCCGCCCGCTTAAATTATTAAGGTCTGCTTTCCCGTACGCTTCAGACTCGCTGGGTGGCGAGAAGGTCAATTCCATTGCAACAGCATCAGAGTCGCGGTACGCCGCGCGAATGCGAAATTTCCGTTCGGAATTGGATACAGGTCATATTTTAAGCAGGTTTAAATGTTTTAAGAGAAATACTGGATTCTAAACAATGAAAGGAATTTTTTTGTGGTAACGATAAATTTAATGGTCCATTCAGCTGTAAAATTGTTGAAAATTAGTGCAAACTATGTCATCTGTTAGCAAAAATGAAGATTCATTCATTTTAAGTATAAAATTTATTCGATGAGCATTTTATAAAAATTTATTGTGTTACATTTATATTTTTCGTGAACTAGTTAATAATTTATTAATACGGTTGCACGAGGAAGTCAGAATTGTACACGAAGGCTCTATGACAGATGAGCAATGCGGGCATGTACATTTCAAATGTAATTTGGACGAATGCCGACCAAATCTGGCAAGTTCTAGTCCTATTCAATGAACACATGGTACACTGAAAAAAACTATCATTGTCATTTCCCGAACGAGGATTGCTGCGCTACCAATCAGACGAAAACAATGTGACGTCGTTCTGGGCATTCTGGGTATTCGAAGTTTGGGAATGTTACTCACCCAATCTTAGACATTTGCGTTCCACGAACGAGCAATTCTATGATCCGAGAGGGGAGGGACTAAAATGCTATTTTTTTGTTATAGTAGGTGCAAAATGGGCCTTTGGCACAAGTGGACCCGCAATGAAAAATGGAAGAATTAATGTCTATAACTCAGTAATATAAGTTCGAAATTATTTGATTCCAGTATTGCTTCAAGGCCTACTGTGACGAAAAATAACTTTCGTGTTGTTGACGAAAAATCATGTCATATCGTCGATGATTTCGGAAATACCTCATGTAAAGACTACGTTAAATTGTTAATATGGACCTAATTCAAAAGCCAATTTTATAATATGGCGAACGGGAGGAGGAAGAGTTCCTACAAGTTCGGCTAAATCATAAGGTTTCGACAAGCTTCGGCAGTACTCGAGCGCGCAGTCAGGTGCTTTCAACTTCCTCTATATAGTAAAATAGCCGTCCAGGTCTCCAGTGGACCAAATTGTAACAGTAAAATCCATGTGTTACGTTCTATCCGTATGCAGTCGATATCGGTCGTAATGGACCGTCGAGTCAGATAGCTATCATTACAATACTTTTAAACGTAATCATTAGTTTCAGTATAAAATTTAATATACAATTGTTAATTAATTAAGATTTTATGATTATCAGTAAGGGATTAAAAAGGATTAAAAAAATGCATGTTTTTTCATTCATATACTTCCCTGGTCAATTCATGTTTTGACATTTTTATAATTTTTGGGTCTCATGAAGTCCATGTGATAGTAGATATAGTAGACATATTGCTGTATACTGATCAGAATTAGAACTAGTTCCATTAGACGCAATGACAATTCAGTCTGGACCGTTTTTTTAAGCCAATTCGCTTGTAATAATTTTTTCAACCAACATAACAATGTTAAATACAAGAAGAAAATAAAAATATTAAAAAATACAAATAAAGACTAAGAGAAAAATTTATTAAGTACAAATTTTTACAAAAGAACAAGCCCTAATAAAGTGCACCCATATCCTTGATCGAAGCAAACATTCCGCATCTGCGCCGGTAGAAAAAGTTTCGTATACCGTGGCACACGTCGACGCCTCGGGGGGTTAAACCGCTTCGAGGGGTCGGGATATTACAAAGCGGGCTACCCCAGGCGAATCGAGGAAACCCTTAATAAAGTGGACCGGCATTGTTTATTAATTTCGCGCGCTTTCAAGACCCTCCGCCGAGCAACCCCTGCGAACGGCTACGGCGCCGTTAAAGGGTTCTTCTTTACAGGTTCTCGACTCGGTTCGCTCATTTTTTTGTTCACTTCCTTTTTTTCTCGAACGAAAAATTCAAGTAAATAATATGCGAAATTAGTCACCTTTTTGAGGGTAGGGTGCGCGGAAAAATTCAATTTCAGGTCTTTCGACGAAGTACGTACAGAAAAATGGGAGCATGTGAGAATTATTTTTCGCCATTTAGTTTAAAAACATGAATATTAATATCAATAATAATAGCTAGAAAACAACAAAAGTACATTTTAATAATTGGCCGTTTGAAAAAATACTATATAATGCGAGGAGAGAGAACTATTGTTATTGTTGTAAGGGCGGGGTTCACGTGAATTCCTATTTATTAAGGTACAACGTCAACTTCTGTAAGGGCAAGGGAATAAAGAACAGAAATAAACTTCGCTATTTTCCGACCAAGTCACATATCCTGCACAATTATTTACTACAGTTCGGGCGAGTTTCTTAGTACGATCTATATACCTCATGGAAAAGTGCCTCTTACTCGGTGCTTTATCACGACCCCTTTGCTTCTCTTGACCTATTATATCGAACGACAGAGAAAAAGGCCAACATCATTTCGCGACAAACTCTCATTCCTGTATATTTTCCTACTTGTGTATTTCCACCTCGATTTAAGACTTTCACAAAAGCCTTACTCTTTCTTTTGTTCGTGTAAATATTTTATAATTTGTGTTCTCGTGCACTTCATGCATGTTCTCGCAGTGGAATTGAATGTTTATCGCAAAGTATTTCTTGATGCACTTCCTATTCTTATCGAAGACTGAATTATTTTTATATCATTATTTCTAGAAAATTGCAAATGTGAATCAAGATGGCGGAATTTGTCCTTCTCAACCTAAAACCAGATTTCGATGCCTCGCACCCTAGTGGAATTCGTGATTGGGCCGATTTTCCTTTTCTGATTCTTCTTTACTTCTCCCCGTCGACTGTAAAATCGATATTTAATTTTAACGATGGCGAAATCGTACAATAGGAATGCGCTCTGTAGCTCTTTACAACTATAGATAACAAGGACGGTAAAATCACCAGGATTCTCGTATTTCTCCAATCTGCTTTACCGTTGTTCCTTCTTGTTCGCTCTTCCTCACGAGCCTAATCTCCGAAGCATATATGCGTTGCGGGAAAAACAGCGGAATTAACGTAAAGCAACGACGAGAATAACACTGAAAACTTCTACATTCTGAATTCTACATGGTGCACGAGAAAAACCACTCTAAGATCACGAGGCTGACGTTGCAGATTTTCCAGGCGTTTTACCCGAGACTAAAATGAAAAGCGACGATGGAAAATTCAACTTTATGCCTTGATAATTTACTGTCTTTTATGAAAATCTTTCGAGAGTCCGAAAGTAATAAGGTTGCAAGTTTTATTCGGGGATTTTATTGGCATCCCATTATGATTTATAGATTTTATGGACCCGATCCTGCCTGCTCTCAATTATCTTTTGAAAGATAGAATTTTCGTTTTTGCTGATTCCTATAAATCATCTGTCATTTTAATACCGAAGCCATTCAGTCAAGTTTGACAATTTGTATTTTTCGTGACATTTAGGAGGTTTTTGATTTGTTACTTAAGTTTATATATTAGATATTGTTTTTATCTGATTTTTAGTCATTTCTGATTATTAAGAAAAACTGGAATGACGCAAAATGGACAAATTAAGTTAAGTTTCTTTTTTTCATTCAATTGTCACTTCCAAAAAGCTTGAAAAATTTTATTGATTTTTCCCCTTGGTTTATAGCGGGAAAGTTTTGTTAGAACAACCGTACTATAGTTAACGACCAAAATATAGTTAACTAACCCAGTCCTAGTATGATACTTTTTTCTATGTACAAGCTCAAATCTGTTTAATGACCGAATAAAGCGGTTTTTTGTTTTCACTTATTTCTTGCTAATTGTTAGTCAAAAGTGAAAAATATACGAATAATAATATAGCAGATTTGATCTTTTATAGGCACATATTTTAAAATTCCGACTCGAATGATATCGATTCCAACATTTCTATTTTTGTATTTTATACTGAGTTATGAGAAGAAATTGGGTTAAACAATTTTACATATAACATCACTTTCCATATTTTGAAAAATATTCACAAAAATATGTCTTCGCATATAGAATTGTATATTATGCTCTTTTGTTTTGTTGATTTTAGAGTTCATTCGCAACAAGAAAAAAAGTCAACGTTGCCTTTAAAGTGACCTGCTTCACCATTTTCAAGTATGCTCTTTTGATTGGTGTTGTCAAAATAGCATTTAAATTACTTCAAGAACCAAAATGGTGGATTAAAAAAAAAAATCAAAGAAAATTTGAAATTGTTTTTATGAATTTATTTGTTGTATTAAAAAAGTAATGATTTCAACCAAAGGTACAGAAAATACTCAAAGATTATAAGAGGATTTTTTTATTGTCTAATCATCCTAACCTCGCAGAAATGCCATTATAGTTACGTACAACATATATACTGATAAAAGTGAAACTGTGGCTCTTTTTTAAAGTTTCTCTAAATTTTATGGGAATAATTCAAGTATAATCAAATATTAAGATGGATGTGAAAACAAAGTAGAGACAACGAGACGAAACAAATACAATAATCCGCATGAATTTACTCTGCTGTATATCAGGTATAAGCGAAATCTGAGCTTTTTTGGAATTTTTGTCGGACACACTGGACCCGGAATTTTGAATTGTGAAAATTGAACAGTGAAATACTGATTATAGACACTTCAAAAACAGATGTGAATCATTTCTTAAAAAAATTCGATGAGTAGAAAAGTACGTGCTATATATTAGTGCTTTTATCAATTTTACCAGTATATATGCTGTACATAATTACAATGAGCTTATCTTGATGAGGTTAGTATGATTTTAGAAGCCATAAAGCCATATCATAATCGTGTACTACTTTGTGCATATCTGGTGGAAAGCCAGAATCATTTCCATTAGTTTTTCAACACGAGAAGTCACTTTGAAATCAATATTAATCATTTTTTTCCTGTTAAGAATGAAGCTCAAAAATCAATAAAAAATGTGCAAGTCTGGGACATGAAACTGATGTAAAGAAATGGTATTTTTTATAAATAATAGTGACGATACAGATATAAGACCGATAATTGATAAATAAATTTTTATTTTGTTTTCGCCAAAAATTGAAAGCTTTCGCATATTGTCAAGGTTTCAAAACGATTATTAATTTAGAAAGTGACGTTTACATGAAATTGCTTTTTTTAATTTAAAAAAAGAATGTATAGACCTTTGATGTATACCGTTTTTAAAATTTAATTTATTCTTCAGGAGAAAAATATGAAAAATCACTGTCGTCATTGCATTTATATTTTATATACAGCGTTAAAAAAGTTCATAGCTATAAAGCATAACAGATATAACAAGAATTTAATTATAAAATAGCATCGCTCTATGGGAAACTAAATTTTTCTCCTTTTTTTTTCTAGCTCGTATGCAGTAATTAGACACAGGAATTTATAGAACGTAATATAAACTGCGGCAGAATGAAAATCCATTTTGCTCCAGGCATCGGCGGTGTAAGCGGAAACTAGTTGTTTTTTTTTTTTTATACAAATTAGTTTTATACTTTCAATTTAATTTAATTCGTGCGTTTTAATTGCATCAGCTATAAATGTTGTTGCATTTGAAAAAAGGGTTATTTTCATCAAAGTTGACGTGTTTTAAATTAAATTTAATACATTTGATATTCGTTGAATGTTCTAATTTACAGTTGTGCACCTCGTTGGACGATATGAGCCTTCGTTTGTGTTGAGTTATTATACATGTATGCCATCCTATATATATATGTGTGTGAAGCACAATAAATAGAACTTTTTATCTTGTAATGCTGACAAGAATTGAGAATTTTTCAATTTATGTTTCTCATTACATATTTTTTGTTAAATCATTTTTTTCATAGAGTCTAACATCTCTTAATATAGTAAAATAGTAATGGATCATACTCTATACACGCACACTCACACACACACACACACATACATAATCATTTTCTTTTTCCGTTTTTACTGTTCTTTGTTTCTTTAACTTTTACATAATTTTATTATTGTCATATATATTCATATGCATTATTTGGATCGTTGACTAAAATTCGAGATCGATTAAAAGAACGATAATAATTATAAATTGTATAATAATTCACATATAGGTTATCGATCACGAGAAATAATTTAAAAGCAACAAATAACGCATGCAAAGACAAAATAATAACTGTTAAGGGGGTGACTGCTTTCGTATCCTATAATGTTGACTGATGCTACTGACACTGAAAGCTGTGAAATATTGTGTCATTGTCAATATTATTATATCATGACGGCAAGGTATTCAAAATATATGTATATCGCGTTATCTCATAACAATACATTGTTTGTTTGGAAAATACTTGACAACTATTTATATCAATTTCTTTCTGAAACGGGTAATTAAGAACAGCTGTAATAAGAAGTATTTTCATTTTTCCATCTAGTTCTAATGGTCGCATTTATAATCGTTTTAAATTGTGAAATTGCGAAATCGCGTGCGAATTGAATCAATGTTCAAACTGCGGTACCCGGCGTCACTGTTGAGGATCAGTGAATAGTCACTGATTTCCAATAATTTTCACTGTTTCTCACTCCTTCTCTTTCTTCGCATCTTTCGATTCACTTCCATAAACAATAAGACATATACGTATATATATATATGATATAAAATCCAAACCGGTATTAAACTCGATAACCCTTAAATGAAAATATCAAGTTTAATATTTCATTCCTGGCATAACGTACCACGTAAGAATGTGCCTTCGAAGGAATATCGCGCGAAAAGCTCAAATCCATTTTTCCTCTTTGTCGTCGGTGGCGAGTATAGCGACAGGAATTACGAGTACTGCATGCCGCCAACTTTACGGTTTCGGTGTTAATTGTGCCAAGCCCCGAACTAAACAGTGCTTCTAACGCGTACAGATGCTAAGAGCGCGAAAAATGCCGGAACGCTAGGACCCCCCAATCCCGTCGCGGCTCTTTGGCGATTTATCGCCATCGAATTTACGGCGGGAAAGCTATTTGCGTGGGACCGAAGTCGCCGGCTGCGCAACCCACCGGAAGTCCCCGATCTCCTGCACTCTCGGGTCGTTGGTAATCGCTTTGGAAACTCCTCTGGTGGTGTTGGTGTTTCTTTTTTCTTCTCCTCCTTCCATGAGTCCGAAATAACCGCTGCGGAATGGCAAATGCAAAATTTTCTGGATAAAATAGATCGTGGTGTGGTTTCTCTTGAAAAAGTATACATTTTTGCCTTTTTAAGGGTATTAAATAACGGATAATTAAATCCTTCAAGCACTGTCACCTGACCATTTAGGTAATCCTGAATCTTCATCAATTATTGTCGAGTGCTTTTGATAACTAAATGTACGTTCGGACGTTAACCTAATTTAACATGGGTTCCATGATTATCTACATCTGTGTGCTTATAGGTTTGGTTAGTAGAAAAAGAGTAGGGCGGAGCATAAGGACTCGAGAACTTCTAATGAACCATCATTTTGTTAGTTAATGTTAACTTTACCTGTCCTAAGTTAGTTAATCAAAAACTTTGGCCTAGGTATATGTGTTGCAGAACACATGAGATTCGTGTAAATCCCGTTGAATTTGTTTGGGATGTATATTATCGCAACGGAGAATCATTTCGCACTTATGCCCAAGTGCAATGAGGAAATCAATGTGGAAGTTAGGCATTCATCTAGGAGGCTTTTTTGAAACCTTTAGCCCTCATCAGGAATTCGCATTCCCATTTCCAAACTTTCGAGGTTGCTCATGTACATAAAATCCCATAGAGTATTGAAATGTTTAGACTTGTTTTTCTTTTTTAATATGTTTCAATAAGCCATTTAACATTTCTGTAGATGGTAGGTTGTCTCGAAGCTGTACAAAATATTAACTACAAGATTATTTCATGTAAATCCAGACATAAATCAGAGAGAGAGAGTCTTCTCGATCGCTTGCTCGGCCTTTCATGGGTCTGTTATAAGAGAACTTGCGAAGGCCGGAAGTACTCCGATACACCGTTTTCATTTCCGGAGCAACGTCCACGGTAGTATTTATCGCTTTTAAAAAAAATCTCCATGAATATGAAAGTAGGAATATATATTATGTTTCGACCAGCGAGCTGGAGTATTTCTCGCGGCGATAAATCAAGAATAGGCGCGAATATTTCAAAAGACAAAAGGTCGCTCTCTAATCTCGAGGGAGTCCCGGAGAAACACCTTTTTCCGGTGAGGCCACAGTAGATCCGGCGCAGAAAAGTGAGAAGGAGAAAAGTCGTCGTCGACTCCTTTTTATCGGCCTTCACGACCTTGGGAACCAAAAAGATTGCGGGCGGTCCGCCGTCGCCTGGATTTATCGCGCCTCGAATCTCTGGACGAATCCAATTTTCGAGATATACGAGCATAAACGCGCGCTTCTTTCTCCATCGACACTCAACCAATGCCATTTCCTATCCTTTTCTCCTATAGTCCTTTTGTCTCGGCAAAAACCTGACAATGAGTTAATGTTAAGTTCGGTTCGTGTTTTCCGTGAATTATTATGCGCCCATGTGCGGTATTACACTTCCTATATTTTTATCGGAAATTATGCAAGGCGTTTGTCCGTTTTTATGTGACGCGAAATGACATTGGAAGTAACGTTGAATTGCAAGGACTTTAGCGAATGGAACCGTTCTTTTTTATGGGCGGAAAGGTCCACACTTTTTGGCCAACATTTTCTGACGGAATTTTTCCTTCTATACTTCATTTTATTATGAAAATAGAAAGAAAGAAAAAAAAATCCAAAATGATAGAACGTTAAAGATTAACTATACGTTTAACAAATAATTTAATTTAATTTAATACAATAAGAATTTTGAAATAGTATATTACCTAACAAGGGCGTAAAGTGTACTATTACGCACGATTAAGGTATCCAATTTTTTTATTTGGGTGATAGTCAACTTTACAAATCACAAATTTTTCAATGTCCCACTGCAAAAAATGACAAGTTCAAGACAAAAATGGGGGAGGGGGGCAACAGTTGAAAAATTCATTAATTAAAAAATTCATTTTAAAGACATGTAACTTTCTTATAATAAACGGTTCTCCAGAGAGTTCCGTTTATCCCCGAAGAGTTCTGCAATTTTTGTTTATGAAATCTCCTGATCACATGAGAATTGATAGGGTTTAAAGCTCCATTCTTAATTAATAAAAATAAAAATTTCTTTAATTACCGTAAAATCATTTTTCTCTTTTTTTCTTATAACCTTATTGTTCTGGTGAACTATACCGCAGGCAAATACAACATACGTTCCTTTCTTCGTCAAGGGAGAGACAAACTTCACACCGATGACGACAAGAATGATGCATTCTATACAGGGTGAAATTGTAATCAATAAGTAATTTTGGAAGGTGATAATATTTTGTTCCACTTTACATTTTATAAAACGTCAACATTGTCTAGATCTCTTTTTAACGACCACGCGGGCCGGGGAATTTCCTCATCCGAGTTCAACAATTGCCTTGAAAGTTTTTAAAAACATTCCCGCACTCCTCATTACTATTATCCAAAGAAAGTTCTTTTATTCCTACAGCTTTTCTTTTTCCCGACGTACATTTCTCTTATACCCTTGTTTGCCACTCGGGCTTTTGCGGCATCCAGCTGTCAAAAGAAGATATACCGGCCACTCCGTAAGTCGATGCACAGGGTCGGTGGTTGCCTTTATTCTTCTGGAACTTTGGGAAAAAATCCGTGACTAGGAGATATAAGAATAGAGATAAATTCAGAAAAAGAATAGAGAAATCAGCGAAATAGAAAGTAAACAATGAACGACATGAGTGATTTAGCCAAATAATAAAGGAAAACACATTTCTATTGAAAACACGAAAAGAACATTATACATAAAAACTAGTGTATATATGTGTTGCATAACGTATACAATCTTATATAATAGTAGTAATGTTGAAGATGTATCGACGCAGTATCCTCGGTATACTAAAAAGGTCCACGCCCGTATTAAATTATATAGAATTAAAGAAACCGTTAGCACTGAAAGTCGTTTAATAAAAGTTTACCAATATAATTGTGACACAATATGAGATTGCACGAAAAGCTTTTACTTCATATCTGAATAATTAACCAACGGTCAATTAAAGTAATAATTAAATTTAAAAAACTACTTTAGATTGAATATAAAAACATTGACCTTTGGTTGAATTTTTTAATTCAAATTTTTCAACTGAGATAAGTAACCGGCAATTCGTACAGTTTGTGCCCAGGAATTATCTACATTTTATTTAGTAGCAAATGATTCCCCACCCCCTCAGGTAGAGAAATTACAAAATTTGAAAAAAGGGGTATAACTTATAGATAATCGAATGAAAATCATTAAAAAATTGAATCACCGGAACTTCATCATTTTTGATGACTCATTGGAATTATGGTATAATCATTGATGTTTATAAGCAGTAGTTAGAAACAATAATTATTTATTTCGGAGATAAAGATTTTTCTTTGAATGAAATACTGAACAATTTTCCTCTACTAATTTCTGTTCATTTTTTAAGCTGCGCATTATTGGTTTTCAATTTAAGAATCTGAAGATTTCTCAAAAACTATTTATTTTCTTTTTTCGTAAAAAAACCGAGAAGAAAGTTTAAATTTAGTTTTTAGTAAGAAATCGAAATATTTGTAAAATATATATTATGTTGAACAATCTTTTCGTAATGTTTGCTAATAAATCGTGCTAGAATTACTTTACGTTGACATATCTTTAATCTCGTTATTTTTCTGATTGCAGGTAGGCACACAGAGAGTCAAATAATACTGAAGATGGGAATAAGGTCAGATTTTACATTTACAGAAATTACATTCATCAATAAGTGAAATTACATTGACAAAGAGATTAATAGGTTCATGGTATAAACGAAAAGGCAATCAAAAACACATTACCTCAGAGTGAAGGATACTTGCCTGAATTGGCAGTCTGAGTAAATTGTTCTGCCCGCTTCTTTTTACGTGGACTAAAAGTCAGTCTAATTATATTATATTCATAGACAAAGGATGTAATAATAAAAATAATGATAATAATAGTAATAAATCAATTTATTGACAAGTTTTGTTCGTTACATATATACTCAAGTACGGAATTGGCGGAAGTATTCAAGATTCAAGATGGCGGACCTATAGTATGACGGATGGAATTCGTTAAAATCCGCCATTTTTAATTTTAAAAATCCAAGTGCAGATTTTCATTCAGCGACCGATAGAAACCCCTGTACATCAATTTTCATTATAAACGCAGTTCATCTGAAAAATATTTGCCTCAAAGGGTTGAACAAAATCCCAAAAGGCAATAAGTCACACGCGAGACTGCCCTTTCGATATTGTCGAGACGAGTAGAATTGAGCGAAAGAAAACTAACATTAAAATATTTAATATTTAAACGTTGAACATTGAAATATTGGAACATTAAAATCACCTGACTCTTACGAGTTAACGTTCTTTTGTATTTAATTTCAAGTAATTCCCAATGTGTTTTATCAACTGTACGATTGTTAAAGGTGGAACATCAATTTACCTCCTGACTATTCTTCCATGCTCACTCGATATGTATAATTGGAGTGGATTTTAGCGGTGCATTTCTTGATAGTCTCAAGTCACGCACGTACATCACTGATTGCACAGGATTTCCGATAAAATGAAACCAAACAGATTCTGATGATTTTACATATTTATTATTTTTAAAACGCCACCATGAGGTATATTATTAAATACACGTTTCCCGAGAATGACAATTATGGTCAAGTTATATGGTGTAGACTTTCCTTGTTGTCTTTCGAACTTGAAAAGAAATTTTCTATTCATCATGGCCATCGCAAGGAGAAAAACTCTCCGATAACGAAAACTCGAACATGGAAACAAATCACGTAAATAACAAGATTAGTTTACGGAAGTGAGAGAAAGGGATGGTTATAAATAAGGTAAAATGGTGAGACAGAAAGAGTGCTTCGATAAGCAGGAGATATATATCTTAAGGTGCATCTCTCCTAGGTCCTTACGGTTCTTCTTTCGCCCCGGAGAATACGCTGATGTTGCACTAGATTCGATTCGACTCGATTGCTCGAGGAGCTTTTATTTTTACCCTGCATACACCGTAGCCACTCCACCTCCTCAAGCTCTCGCGCCTATATATGCTACATATATATATGTGTGTGTATATATACGTCCTTATATGGACCTACACGTGTACGACTCTCGTTCTGTAACTTCACCCCCCCCCCCCCCTCCTGCCATTTCTTTCGTATACCTTGTATCGCTTCATTCTTTCGCTCTCGATTCCGTCTGACTTAGTCGGCCGATAAATAACGCATGCTATGTGCACCAAGACGGTAACACCTACGCTGGTCTTCCGCAAAACGCCAGGACGACGAGAAAGAGCTTCCTAAAGAGATTATCGACGCTTTCTTACTCCTGCGAACAGTCCATCCTCTGTCCCATCCTCTTTCCCATTTACAGCTTTAGAGGAGAAGAGTCCGTAGACCGAAGCTTTAAGGAGATTACGGATATTGGCGTGGAAAACGTACTCGATTTTACGAAAGCGAAAAAGTACTGGACTCGGGCAGCTGCAACCGAACAAAGCGACGAATTGTATTGGTTCAGTGCATTTGTTTACCATGAGAATCCTCAGTTGAAAAGTTGGATTGGGCTTTTAAAATTCGAAGGAAGATGATTTGTTGGATTCTAGAGATCGATTGAGTTGGTTTTAATTAACCTTTTCGCTCCGGGGATTTTTCCTTTAAAATTGACCTCGCATTTTAGCTGAATTTCATGACTTAAATGAATGAACATCTTATGACAAGTCGCATAAGTGAAGGTTTAAGAGCGCTTTTCAATGTTTTTTTTTCAATGTGCTGATTACAATAAAAATAGTGAAAAAAATGTCAGTGACAAAAATGTCATATTTGACCCTGAACTTTGAATGTCAAATAATGAAAATGCGTATTTGAGCTTGAAAATTGATGTACCTATGTTTTATGAACCGCTAAATACGATAAAAATAGTAAAAAAAGCTCTAGTCACCTCTTTGACCTTGAACTTTGAAGGTCAAATTATGAAAATGGAAATTTGCGCTTGAAAATTGATATACCTACGTTTTATGAGTCGCTGAGTTCAAAGTTAATTTTAAAGGTCAAAGAAGTAACCAGGATTTTTTTCAACATT
>JAPYZR010002775.1:0-25797 GCA_030522945.1 Trichopria nigra
ATATGGACCAACAAGAAAAGCGAACGTAATAGATGTTTATAAAGTCAATTTAATACCCATTTTCATACTTTGACCTTCAAAGTTCAAGGTCAAAGAGGTGACTAGAACTTTTCTTACTATTTTTATCGTATTTATAGCGGTTCATAAAACATAGGTACATCAATTTTTAAGCTCAAATAATTAATTAAGCGCATTTTCATTATTTGACCTTCAAAGTTCAGGGTCAAATATGATGACATTTTTTTCACTATCTTTATTTTAATCAGCATATTAAAAACATTGAAAAGCGCTCTTAAACCTTCACTTATTATTTTTTACATTACCCTCAACTTTCTCTCCGGGAGTGGTCCATATATGGACCAGCACTCCGAGTGGCGACTTGTCATATGATGTTCATTCATTTCAGTCATGAAATTCAGCTAAGATGCGAGGTCAATTTTAACCCCGGAGCGAAAAGGTTAAAATGGATTCAAGTAGATATAAGTTGATTCATTTTCTATCCATTTTAATCCACTTGAATCCATTTTAATTCGTTTTCTGACCTTTCAATGCATTTCCGATTACTGGCTGAGCTGTTAATGCGTTTCTATACGGATTTTTGAATATGAAAATTTGTATTTCAATGAATTTGAATCCACAAATAATATTGTCGAAAAAGTGACCTATTAATGCGTTTCAATCAAAATTTATGAATAAGAAAATGTATTTCCATTAATCTGAATCGAAAATGAGTTTTTCCAATAAAATATGCCATTAAATAATACATTTTGAATAACGATATATCGATATCCGCGAATCAAAATGCGTGAAACGAAACGTGCAATACCTGATCATTATGTCGAGTGACATGGAAGATCTGAAATATAGGATCGGTTTCCATATTTTCGAAAAATTTATTTACTTTTCAAGCGCCATTTTGAATCAGCGAAAAAAATAAATTCTTAGTAGTGAAATTTTCGAATGGAAATATCGAACTGAAAAATGTCGTTCATTACTGAAATCTCGTAAACATGTAATTTTTATATACAAATCCCATAAAATAGGATCAAACGATATTTGAAGAGAAATGAAACGAGAAATGCTGCTATTAAGTTAAAAGAGATAAAGTTTTAATTCAGTTACGATTTCTACGTTATTTGTCCAACGATTGTTATTCTCTTTGTGTTTGCAAGAAAAACGGAATAAAAAGTACAGTTACAGTATGTTCAAGAACGACTTTTATATTCAGAAACTGTAATCGTATTTTTCGAAGAGGAAAATGTGCCTGTACATATACGATTTTGATTAAATAATATAAAAGTCGTCCTTTCTAACCTTTTGATAAAATTCCCGTTTTTCGTATTCTAAAATCGTAAATGCAGGCAGTATGAATGCTGCCGCATTTCAGTGACTTTCTACAATTCATTGCAGACTTTGAGGTAAAGGGCATGGAATAAAGCTACTTGGAAAATATTTGTACGGTTGTAAAACGATTATTTGTTTTATATATACATATACCGAAACAATATTAGTCGAGAAAATCACTCAAACTTTATATTTGAAAAGTATAGCAGTAATCACTATTGGGTAGTACTTAGAGAAAAAATGGTAATAAAATTTATTGTGTCATAATAAACGTAAAATTAAAAACGAGTTGATAAAAAATGTTGGATAATTTAATTTTTTCGTTTTCGGGGTATGAAAACCAATTTTCCATGTGTTGGATAATAAAGTATGCTTGCATCATTTTTCGGTAAATAAAATTACGTCGAAAATACAGACGAAATTAAATTAACCATATATATATATACTCAATCCCTTCCATATTTTAAGTCGTATTTATTTTTTACGAACCTGCAAATACGTGGATAATGTTATAATATAATTTTAGCACTTTACAAAATTTATATTGAACTATATATTAACTGCGAGTCTCAATCATATTATATTAATGTATATATAATGAAAAGCACTTGAATTAGTTCAACGATTTTCGAAAATAATAAACGGTTATTATTATTATAATAAAAATGATTAAAAATCAAGTTTAATGTTAAATATTAGAGTTTCATAATTTTGTACATTCCTGTACTGAAAAATATTAACGATAAAAAACAATTCATAAATAGAAGACTCATTATCCTTGATTGAAGCTTCATAAGTAAATATTATTCATGAATCCAAAATTTCAAGATTTACTCTATTACGTACGTTACAAATGTGATTTCGAAATATTTATAAATTTCATTAATGCATTTAATACGCATGAAAAGCGACATTAAATAGTCGAAATAATTTTGTGTAAAGCATACATATTCACTTCGGCGTATATTTCCAGGGGTTGAAAAGCTCCGTTTTAGTAACATAAACGTAATTACGTCTTTTTCGAGCCTGGACAAATATTTCGTCTCCTACGGGGAAATCCGTGTGCGAGAGTTTCAAAATACGAACTATTCGTGCTTTTTCGTCAATTAAATATATACGTACATTTGTGACAAGTCATTAATGAAAATTTTTGGAAACTAATTGTTTTTTCTTATACATATATTAAAAATAATTTGTTTCCAAAAGTTCTCATTTAATTTTAAATGACTTTTATACTGGATTATTATTGGAAATTGTATATATATGTTACCTAAAATCAGCTTTCCAAAGACTAAATTAAAAAAAAAAAAAGATTCAATCATTTACAGAAGCACAAAACCGCAGTTAATTTGAAATATCCTTTTTTTCGAGCGGGAAAACATTTTTTTTTTTTTTAATGTAATTCTTCCTTCATTTATTTGAATAAATATATTTTTTGAAGGTATCAATGACGCACTATTTTTTTCTTATTCTACTTTGTTTAGTACAAATTCAGTTCAAACTTTAGACATTTATATGAAGTGAAAAAGTTATAATGATTTTTCTAATATTGTGATTTTTTCGATATTTTTTTGTAACGTTAAAAAATAAGCTTTTGAGGAGTTAAGAAAAAAAATATATACATATATATATATATATATATATATACATTTTATATTCAGTTTAAATTCAGTTCAAACTTTAAACATTTATATGAAAAAGTGAAAAAGTTATAGTGTTTTTTCTAATATTGTGATTTTTTCGATATTTTCTTGTAACATTAAAAAATAAGATTTTGAGGAGTTAAGAAAAACATATAAAATATATATATATGTTTTTCTTTAATATATACATTTTTTCTTAACTCCTCAAAAGCTTATTTTTTAATGTTACTAAAAAATATCGAAAAAATCACAATATTAGAAAAAACATTTTCACTTTTCATATAAATGTCTAAAGTTTGAACTGAATTTATACTAAACAAAGTAGAATAAGAAAAAAATGGTGCGTCATTGATCCCTTCAAAAAATATATTTATTCAAATAAATGAAGGAAGAAGTTTCTGGATAAAATTGTTTTTTGTTTGTTTGTTTTAAATTAAAAATTATAATTATTCTATATTGGATAATGAAATTTAAGCTTCAAAAATTTAGAAATACTTTTTTTTTAGCAGATAAATTTTGTTTTTTGAAATGAACTGTACTAGATGTTTGTATATATGTATAATAAGGTATGAAAAAAAGATATATATTTATATTTTAGTACAGTTCATTTTGAAAAGAAAATTATAATTATTTATTTAAAGCAATAAAAATCTTTGATAATATTGATGATAACAAAATGTCAATTTTTTCCACAATCTCCTTCCTTCATTTCTTAGATAAATACCTTTTTTGAAAAGATTAATGACGTACTATTTTTTTGTTATACCACTATTTTTAACCTGAACTCAGCTCAAACTTTATTGTTATTATTTAATGATTATTTATTAATAGTTAGACATATGAAAAAGTTTTTTTTTTCAAAAAAGTGTCATTTTTTCGATGTTTTTTCGTAACGTTAAAGAATAAGCTTTCGAGGAATTAAGAAAAAAATTGTCACAGTAAAATATTATCCCTATATTTTCTACAACAATTTTTGTGTTTGCGTGCAATCCACCCCATCAGTGTGTCAATTACATCACTCCGCAGAAGCGCGTCGATTGAGGGCTAGATAAGTAAGTGAGTCCAATGAGAATCCATCATTTAACAAGCTGTTTCCGAATATTGTAGTGTGAGCGATTTATAAAATGAAAGAAAAGTTCATTTGAAGTAAAGGAAGAAAATTTGATTCCGTAAGCATTTACGTTTAAATAGAAAGTCCAAGCATCTGCAGCCTCCATATTTCGAAATGATCAGAACTCGCACTTGGGGAGAGTCTGATGATTTCAATGTAACAATGCATTTCATTTCACATTGTTTAAAAAAAAACGTTATAAATGATAAATTTCTCGGAAGACTTTGATTGAAAAATGATTAACGCTTGAATTTTCTCGGTTTATTTCCAGGTGTCATCAATCGAGGCGACTCTTTTCGTAAGAAACGATCCAGGTCAAATTCGTTAGCGCCAGTCGAAGGTGAAGTAGAAGAAACCAAGTCCGTTCCGCCCAAAGAAGTTATAACGTATACGGTAGCGATATTAGGTTGCGGAGGGGTCGGAAAATCAGCACTGATTAGTCAATTCATGTCGAGCGAGGGCATCAACGCTTATGACCGCCAAAGAGGTATCTATATACATAATCTATTATAATGTTACAATCGAAATAAATTGGTAATTTCTACTTTTTTTTCTAAAATCTAAACATATCGAACAATTGAATCGTAACAGCAGTTGAAGTAAACAATAACAAATTTAAAAAAATGTCGTCCCTCGAAAAGCCCCCAAAATACACGTACAAATAGTTGTGACACAATTTCCAAAGAAATGTTTCCCCCGCGTGTAGCATAATAAGTACCATTTCGAGTACCCATTGACATTGGATTTTAATCGTTCCGAATGCCAGAAGCAAAATTACATTTTATCACCGAGCTCTAAATAAGAAATTTTATTGCACGTTACGTTACACAAAAGAGCAATTAAGTCGGAATATTATTTTAACCTTGTTAGTTTTAAATAGTTTGACCCTGGGTTTAGCAAGAATGCGACCAATCACACCGCGAGCGAGAAAACGGTCCTTTGTTTACAGAATATATAGGTTCATAATTCAAAAGTCATGTAATTAGAAAGAGATGACGTATTTTATGTAGAGCAGATAATAACGTCCGTCAAAAAAGTTGAAACAATTGAAACTGGGATTCAAGTTGGAAAGAACGCGCGTCTGCAGACAAAAGAATCTCAGGGGAATTTTAATTCTACACTTGTAAACTAAAGTTTTGTCTTGGAAAAATCACGACTTTAAGCGATATTGAACGAAAGACAATAAAGATTTCAAGGTTTCAAGTAATACTTGAAAAAACCTCATGTAAATACTACTTTGTCCTGAAAATCGTGAAAGAATCCCTATACTGTAGAGTCCAAATTTTGAAAATATGATTTTCAATAATTTTTTATTTAAATATTTCTTTTCGCGAGTTTTGGTTGGTAACAATTCTGATCCAATCCCTTTTAAGCGACAAACTTTGATATTTTTAGAAAGTTTAATTCGAACGACAGAATTGACTATAATGAAGTTATTTCAACGATCAGCTCGAACTGTAAATGCAGACTAAAAGTCATTAAACGAACGACGTCAGAAAGCTTTCCTAGCGATTGACGTAAACAGGTGTCATTAAATTCCAAGTTTGTTGACTTTCATTGTATTGTCCAACTTAATATAAGCATGGAATGTGAAATTGCCATTAAAATAATATCCAGATTAAATGGCACTGTGGGAAGATCTCATCTCTCTTCTTTTTTTCGTCCAAATTCAGACATTCATTTATGATATTCCTCCTGAATTCATTCGTCGAAATGCAAATTTTGCGAAACTATGGTATCTACTAACGGTTGCACAATTATTCTCCGGCATTCCCTAATCTCTAGAGTATAATGTCGAAATGGCCGTTTAAATGAGGCATTCCTATATGCTGCTTCCGATTCCGGTGTTCTATAAATAAAGGAATCAGTTTCAAACGTCAGACCCTGTACACGCCGCACGAAATCTGACACGTACGATAAATAATTTTCATTCATCGCGAGTATAGGTACGATTCGAATTCGGATTAAAAGTCACGAGTGTTGATCAATCGGATAATTATAACTGTACAAGATTATCAATGCTTCGATATATACAAATTTCAAGGTTTTGTCTGCATAGATTGGTCAATCCTGGTATTGTATGAAATGTTCGATGGGTAAGCATCTCATTTGTCATTGAACATGACTGAATCGTGCCTCCTCCAGCAATGTCTCCCTTCCCTGATGGTCTATTTCCACCCTAAAGTTTATCCCCCAGACAAAAGCGTCGGTAATTTGTTAATGGAACGAATTCCAAGCGTCACCCCATAAAATGCCACTTTTATACCAGGCACTATATATCGGTTTAATTAGTAAACGGTACAATAAGCCCAAAGTTTTTGCACAATCTCATTATACAGTTCCTATCAGCCTTGTACTTCCGTCGGCTTTTCCATAGTTAACCGTATCGTCTATAGGCAGCTGATACTCTATAGAAATGCGCATCGTCGCGCGAATAGGCAACACCTTGTGTGTAGCATCCCTTCACACCCACACAAAGTTGGACATCCGGTACGTGTCCGTACTGTGAAAGCCGCGAATGAATGGTACCTGGAGATGTACACGCTGCTTTATCGCACTATACGAACTGATAAACTTTAGCGTTACAACAGTTTAATTCAATGCCTTTGCAGACTGGTGTCTCTGCATTCTTAATGAACCGAAACCAGAATAGTCCTGTAAAATTAATTGAGCGACAATTTGCGAGGCACTAGAAAGCTGCACAGGGAATGGCATAGGGAATGTCATAGGAAAGATATAGAAACCTATACCGAATTGAACCTGATGCCAGGTTTTGAGACGCAATGTCAACGTAACGTCATCGTTTTTATAGAATACTTTAAACTTTAACGAAATATTCAATCTAGAAATATTTTCATATGTATTCAATGAGGTTTAATCATGACGTCGTATACAGGGTTCAAATAGGTTCTTCTGTAAGATAAATTTGATAAAGAAATAATGAAGTTTACAAAACTATTATATAAAAATAATTTCAACGCATATACGTGATACGTCACTTCCTTCATTTGCAGATGTCCCGAGCGAGAGTTCCGTCTTCCTTATGCTGAACGGCGAGGAGAGCGAATTGCGATTTTTTGACATAACAAATTTGAAGGTTAGTAAAATTGTATAAATATGTTGGTTATTGTTGTTGGCAACTTTGGGCTTTAATTCGTTACAATTTGTAACTTTCGAGAACTTCCGGCATCTAAATAAGATTTACATATTCTGATTAAGTATTAAGGGGGGTCTGACGTAGAACAGTTACGGACCTAACCTAGCAACGAGAAAGGTGATAGATATTTCGTAACTAGGGAGTAAAGTATAGTTTTACGTACGAGTTAGTAGGTATCCTATTTTTTTGTACTGGTAAAAGGATAATAGACAAAATTCCGAAGCGCCAAATTAAAGATGAAATGATTAGCTTTCAAAAAATGATCATATTTTTCCAATTTTCTTCTATCAGCATTTTCATAAAACTGGAAGCGAATGACACAATAATAAAAAATAATAGGAAAAATTACTTTAGTAAATTGAGCATGGTTCAAAGGTAAATGTAATTTCATTTTAACTCTTCTTCTATAGTTTCGACTTTTTACTACTTTCACTAATTTCGCAGTTTAAGTTGTCAAAGTACGTTTTAAACTGTCGCCTCTGCTGTAGAATATTACCATATAGATAGAATATTACCAAAGTTAATATTAAAAAAAAAAAAAAAATCTGAAAAGTGCATTTTCAACAAATGATTTCAATTAGGTACTGTAACTCGGTACGAATTTGTAGTATGCTTGAACTTCGTGTCTACCTTACGAGTAGATATTATGTCTGGCAACGTCCATACCACGTTGAACATACCAGTTCTCGTCCTTACTCGCTCTCGAACGCTCGCGACGAGAGCACGTATACGTCCGCGCATCGCAGCGCTTAAAGTGCATTACGTTGACGTAAACAACATATACAGACATATACAGACGCGAATAGTGGTGTTCAGAGTGAAAAAACAAACAAACTGCAACAAATTAGTGAAAATCAATTGTGAATTTTAATATATATAAATGTTACGACATCTAAGGTATGTTTAACTCTCTAATGAAACCTACGAAACTGAAGCGAAAAATGGAATCGACTACTGACCAAGCGGACAAAACCAACAAGAAATTAAACAATCAACAAATTACCATTAACGTACCAACGAGAAACAAATTCTCTCAATTAGACAATGACGACAATATGGAACAAGATGATGAAATAAATTATCACGACGACGAAGAAAGTCAAAACGTGTCGCAACCGGCTAAGGTAAGACAGCCTCCACCCATAATTTTATGCGCAAAACCCTCAAAGCACAAAGAATTTGTGCAAAAATTGGAATCTATTGTAACAAAAGGATTTCACATAAAATACGCAAATGATAAAACAACGCTTTTCCTGCATGATCCAACGGAATGGAAATCACTCACCAGAGTTTTAAAAGAAGACGAAACAGAATTTTACACATTCACGCTGCGTGATGAAAAAACACACGCGTTCGTATTGCAAGGGGTTACAAAGGACGTAGAACCTATTGAAATAATTAACGAACTAAAAAATAAATATAATATTGAAGTATTACAATGCTACAGAATGAACACGGTACGTTCATTATTCTTAGTTACAACAAAAAACAACATTTTACTAAAACAACTAGAAACAAATGTGAAATATCTATTACATACTAAAATTTCGTGGGAAAGATATAAAAACAAAAGACTATTAGTGCAATGCCATCGATGCCAACAATGGGGACACGCAACTTCGAACTGTCGGTTGCAACCAAACTGCTTAAAATGTGCACAATCACATTTGACAAAGGACTGCACAAAATCTCCCGACACACCAGCAAAGTGTGTTAACTGTGGTGAAGATCATCCTGCTAACAACATTAATTGCTCTATATATTTAAAAAAAGTAAACGACATGCAAATGAAATCAAGAAAAAATCTCCGGCAACCCACCCAACGAGCTGAAACAAGTCGCGCCGCCACCGTCGACGTAAACAACAGACTTGAATTCCCGCCGTTACGCGCACGTAAAACCGTACTGCAGCCAACAGCATGGAACAATGGAAACCATAATTCGAACGGACTAATCACAAATGTACAACAGATCGCGCCGACAAATACACAGTTTCAAGAAGAATCTCAAATCTCTCTTACGCAACGATTATTTAGTGAAATAAAATTACTCAATGACGTCATAAACATTGAAGGAATGCTTCGAGCGGTACAAGATCTAAATAAGACACTTAGAGACTGTAAAACATCGGCAGAAAAATTCACATGTTTTGTAAATTTCACCAACAATTTAGATAAGTATGGATTCTAGGCTTCAAATCTGTCAATGGAACGCGAATGGACTCGTTTCCAAAACGGGTCAATTAATTAACTTCTTAAATAAATATAAGATAGATATAATGATCATTTCAGAAACAAAATTGAATAAAAACCATAAAATTAAAATCAGAGACTATTCTATATACAGAAAAGATCGCGATATTCGTACAGGGGGTGGCGTGGCTATCATTATTAAAAATTGTGTTCCTCATATGTTAGTTGCGCTCCCAATAACAAGTTTAGAAACAATAGGAATTAAATTATCAGATAATACTCTTATTATAAGTGGATATAATAACCCCAGGAACAGCATTAGCAATAGTGACTTAGATAAAATATTTGATCAAAGTTCAAAAATCCTATTAATCGGTGACCTAAATTGTAGACATCTAACGTGGAATTGTCATTTAAATAATACTAACGGTACTATCCTTTTTAATTATGCAAATACTAATAATATAAACATTGAGTATCCGGATAAACATACGCATTTTCCAATGAACGATATGACACCCACAACAATCGATTTAATTATAAACAAAAATGTTCTGCACTTATCACGACCTAAAACAATCGCTGAACTTGATTCCGATCATAATCCTGTCATTGCGCATCTAGGACATCAAATTAAACAAAACGTAATGAAAACAGTAACGTCTTTTAAAAATACAGACTGGAATATGTTTAGAAAAGTTTTGGATTATTCGATCACAATTAATAATAAAATTACAACAACCGAACAGTTAGAAAAAGAAGTTGAAAAATTAACAGACGCGATTAATCAAGCTAAAGCCGAAACGAGTAAGACGAAAACCATTAATGCAGAAAAAGATGATATACCTAATGAAATCAAAGAATTAATAAAAATTCGCAATAAATTTAGAAAAAATTGGCAAACAAATCGCAAAATTGAAGATAAACTAGAAATGAAATTAAAAACAAAAGAAATCAGAATTAAACTTACAGAATTTCGTAATGACAAATGGGGAAAGTTACTCGAAAAGGCTAAGCCATCTGACAATACATTATGGAAAATCACAAAATCCCTAAAGAAAACCTACGAACCAATACCTAACCTAGAATTTAATAATGAAATCTACATATTGAACAAAGATAAAGCAGAAGCTATTGCAAATGTATTTGAAAAAGTACATCACTTAAACGCGGATGACTCAGAAGAGCAGCAAAACGTTACTGAAATTGCTTCAGAATTCGTAAAAAGCAATCACCCAATAGAAAATAAAGTTTTTGACAAGTTACGAACCTCACCGGCAGAAATAATAAAAATAATAAAGAAGTTAAATAACCGCAAAACTCCGGGAAATGACAAAATCGAAAACATTATCATAAAAAATTTATCGAAAAAAGCAATAGTACAGTTCAATTACATCATAAATGCAATGATCAAACTGCAGCACTTTCCATCTCTATGGAAAGAAGCAGTTATAATCCCTATTAAGAAACCAAATAAAGATGGAAAATTACCCAATAGCTACAGACCGATAAGCCTCCTTCCAACTTTAGGCAAAATAGCAGAAAAAATAATATTAATTCGTATTCTTCAAATACTAAACAAGTTGAAATTAATTCAAAATGAGCAATTCGGATTCAGACCGCATCATAATACCGTCCAACAAATAGTACGGATAGTTAATGATGTAGCAATTAATTACAATAAAAGTAACGTCACCACAATGGTACTATTGGATATCGAGAAGGCTTTCGATAAAGTATGGACAGACGGTCTGATATATAAATTAATAAAATTTCAGTTCCCTCCACATCTTATCAAATTAATACATTCATACCTACATAATAGATATTTTAAAGTTAAAATAGAAAATGATTTTTCATCGAACAAGTTAGTTAATGCAGGAGTTCCTCAAGGCTCTGTACTAGGTCCTACACTATTTACCATATTTCTTTCTGACCTGCCATCTTATCCGAAAACAAAAACTGCAATATATGCGGATGATACTGCTATCTACGCACATTCTTTTAGTGCCATTGTTGCGGCCAAACAAATACAATATCATTTATATAGACTAGAGGAATATTATAAAAAATGGAAAATAAAAGTTAATGCTGCCAAAACTGAATGTATCACGTTTACCAAAAAGTTTACAAACATAAAAATATTTAATCCAATTAAAATTTATGGGAATCCAACGAAACCAATTAAAGTTGTCAAATACTTAGGCGTACACCTCGACAGTAGGCTTAGATTTAATGAACATATAAGGCAGGTGTTAATAAAAGCATATGGTGCCTTAAGATCACTTTACCCGGTAATGAACAAAAATAGTAAACTAGCACTAAAAAATAAAAAACTCATCTATACTGCACTTATAAGACCCGTCATCACTTACGCTGCACCAGTTTGGTGTAGTGCTTCAAAATACACTATTAGGCCACTTCAAGTATATCAAAATAAATGCCTAAGACTGATAACTAATTCTGACAGGTATACAAAAATTGTTGATTTGCATAATAAAGCGAAGATAGAAACAATACAAGAATATGTAAAGAATATTTCGCAAAGATTCTATGAGTCGCAGTTAAATGTAAATCCACTACTAAAAAGCATTACTAATATCAGACAGTACAATACTCCTTCACGCATAAAACACAAACTACCATATCAAAATCTCCCTATATTCACACAGCAAAATACAAAAGTTTGAGCACAACTAAGATATGAGTTACTACTAAGAAACAAATATATACTATATACGTAATGGTACTATTCAACTATTTTTAACAGGTTTTTTCGGATACTTTCTTTTCCTGTATTTCTATCACCATAATATCCAAATTTATTAACTACTGTAAATGCGCCAATATTATATTTTATATATTATAGCATAAAAAAGAACAACTGTTAAACTACTTATTTTCTATAGATTATTCCGATATGCTAATAAGTAGGAGCGGGATGTTACCATAAGATCACTGTAAATAAATATGTATTATACTCGTTATATCAATAAATATGTTTGATAAAAAAAAAAAAAGTTCTCGTCCGATCACTGAAGTCAAGCAACGTTGGGCGCGGTTAGTACTTGGATGGGTGACCGCTTGGGAACACCGCGTGCTGTTGCCTTTCTTTTGTTATTTTTTTGCTATCAATTAAAATTATTCTAAACTTTAATTTTTTTCCAAAATTAACTTGATTGTTTTTTTTTTTCAATTTTGTTAGTAATTTAATCATCGATTTTATCAATTTTGATTTATTTCATTAATTGCTTTATTTTCGTTAATTAATCTGACAAATTTTCTGTAGTATTATTTTTACAAGGAACTATTTATTTTGTAAAAACTTAAATGTAAATTGTTTCTAAAAATGTTTAAAACAAAATTTAAAAAATCTCCGATTCATTTTGGAGTATGCTAGTACTTAATGACAAGTAAATTACAACAATTGCATTTTTAATTAAACATTTTTTATTATTATAAAAATTTGTTATTTCATATTTTTGATTTTTTTTAATTTTATAAAAAAGAAAAAATCGAAAAGACAAAAAAAAACTAATTATTAACTTTTTTAATTATTCTCATAGTTCGTTTGCAGATCTTTATGAAAATACAAAATATATTTCGAAAAAGTACCTTTACCATTGTAACTAATTTTTCAACAACAAATTTTTTAACAACAAATTTTTCAACAAAAAAAAAAGAAAAAAAATGTAAAATTTCCAACAAATTACTCGATTTACATAAAAATACATAAAAAAAAAACAAATACCTACTTAATGTGTGTTCTTTAAAATCCATATGAAATATTTTTCTACGAATTTTGTTTTGCCGCCATTTTTATTTTTACCATCAAGAGAGCATTAAAAAACAATGTAATTGTAAGGTTACAAAATTGTAAATTTTCGATATTATCTATTATCGTATATAGATATATATATATATATTTAGGACATTTACTATTGTTTACCTCTATTATGTTACCCAGTCAACCATAATTAAAATTTTTACAAAAACCTGTATGGCGTTTATGAGAAATCAACAAAACTTGAATTATTTCAGTGATGAGAAACAAAATCATATATTTAATTAGAATCGCGCATTGGACACTTATTGGACAGACAATTGAATACGTGAAAAATTATATAAATATTATAAATTCTCGTAGCGAACTCGAATGTTAGTAAGTGGTAAAATTAAATCAGTGCGTGATTCACCTGAGCTTTGATACATTGCCATCGCGATGAAAGTTTATTAATTATGCGTATATTGAACTTTTGATGTTCATGTGGATTCGAGACACTCCGAGCCACTTCACTCATCAACACGTCCTACTAAAACTTTGCCAAGAGATTCATTTATGGCACCTAATTCTAAATTGCGAATGTTAAATATTTTGTAAACATGAATGAAGTCCAACATGAAAATTTTCCTAAATACAATATTCGTCTCTTATAATTGGAATTATTTTCTACATGATTAGAAAAGAAATATATTCATAAATTTGTTATTTAAGATTTAATTAAAAAAACACGAATAATTGTTTTTTTTCTAATTACATACACAAATTTTTGTAACGTTAAAAAAATGTTGAAAATGTATAAATGTTAATCATTTTAAAATAATCTATTTTTATTAGAGCATCATCAAGTCCCAAATTTCGTCAATTTTCAATCAAATTTTCAGTTCATTTTTTTTTTTTTTTTTTTTGTAACGGAAAAATTACGAGTCATTTCCGACGTAAAAATGTATGTCCTTTCAGAATGCAGCCTCCGAATTTGTCTAAAATTAATACTTGAAAAATATTATGTTTTTTTTCAACCAGTTGAGTTTATATTTTTGACTGAAAACATTTTTTAGATCTAACATTTGTATGTAAAACCGGTAATATATACCTCTTTTTGCAAATATTTATTCGAATCTAAAATTTGAAATATTTTGGGTCTGGAATAAAAATTTAAACATGGCGGTCCTCAAAGTGTCATTTATAAAAATTTTTAATTTCAGGTAATTTAAAAACTATAATTTTTCAACAAAAAAAAAAAAAAAAAATTCAAAGCGCGAAAAGTTCTGGAAATTCGTCAAGGAATTGAATAGTTTTGAATAGTTTTTTTTTCAATTTTTCGAAAATTTAAAAGAATTTACGAAAAATTCTGAAAAAAAATTGTAGCATGTGCTTTTATAAGTTCTAAGCATTTTTCATTCTTTGCAAGTTGTTCAAAAAGTTGAAAGTTTTCGAGAAAAAAATCTCAAATGTGTTATATATATATTTTTTTCCCTTAATAAAAACTATCAACATATTTGGAAAAACTGCAAAGTACAACAAAATTCTTACAATTTATACAAAAATGCATTGGAATTTTTTACATTTTTTAGTACATTTTTTACAATTTTCCAAAAATTAAAATGAAAAATTTGCCATACAGTCACCAAATAAAAACCTAAACAAATTTCAGTCTATTCCACGAAGTATTCAAGAAATAATTTTTGTACGTGAAATTCTAAAAACTGTTCAATTCTATAGGATATTTTTGTAAACTTATAGTGTTCTTATAGTTCTTAATTGCAAATGTTACGTATACCGAACGTATTTTATCAGAATTTCATTACTGAAAGTTCTGGAAACTTCCTTTGTACGAGTAGACCAAGCAGTTTACACTCCATTGAAAATCTTGACTCAAACTAAACAGTAGAGTAGTCCTGTGTATTTAGCTCTTAATGCCAAACATAAAATCGTTCTCGTCTATTTTATATAATCATTACGTCCTCTCGATTTCCTTTTCTCAATTTTATTGCTGAAAAGTTTTGAAGTACCATAGACGGTATTTTCTTATCAGGCTTTTATTGTGCAAAAAGTACTTTTTTGTTATATATTTACAGTACCTAGCATATATATATATATATATATAGTTACCATGACCATTGTTATATTGTAATATATCGGGTGTACCACAATTCATCAATATTTATACCAAAATTAGATCATATATTAATACTTTGTTAATTATCGCGAATTAACTTGGGTTGGCCCTTGGGGCCAATTTATATGCATTGCAACGAGGGGCCATCAAAACACATTAAAAAATTGTTCAAAGGAATATTAACCCATGCAATATTATCTGTCAGTTATAGTATACACCCTGTATTTACATATTCAAATATATAATATACTTTTATTCTCTTCATAATAATTAATATTTATATAAAAAGCCATATATAATATAATGCGTGAAATAAAATAAAACAATTGGAAAATAATATTATTGTTATTATTATTGTTATTATTCTAAATTTATTTACGGTCGTAGTATAGTAAATATATAACAAAAGCGAGTTTTTATTACATTTTTTATTAATCTACTCCTATATCGTCCGTATATTTTCGTAAGTTTCCTTTTATTCTCGCGACATCAAAGAAGCATGCCTGTCACGTGCAGATATGACAAAATTCTTCCTAAATATTACGAGCGAAATGTCTGATTTCGGATCTAACATCGCAACATTAAAAAATTAGCAATCAGTTTAAAAAAATGTAATTTTTTGATTGAACAATTTTTAAAGGTGGTTTGTCAAGGTTCCAACAATATGACGTGACATTGCGATATATATATATGATCACTGCTGTATTATTTATATTACAGATCACATGGATATCTAAAAAGTAGGATCTTATATACTTATCTAGATGTCACTTAATATATGATCCCATATAATAATATATATCGATTAATGAATACGTGCCAAATATATCGCAATCACTTTCATATATATGAGCATATATATACGATCTTGTGTCATACGTTGTTGTATAGAATATTTCCAAAATTTCTATAAAATTTTTCGAATATATATATATATATTTATTTATTTATTTATAAGTGGTGTGTGTATTTATTATATATAATTTTAATTAATTGTATATAAAAGTTAATTATAAATAATGTAATGTAAATTAAATATATATATATATATATATATATATATATATTTAATTTACATTATTAATTGTTTATAAATAACATTTAATATATAAAATTCAAAAATATCTACAGAAAAAGAAAACATCAATATTTCTCAAACGCATATACATATTCAAATGTATGCCCAATGTGTCTGTTTATTTCATGCTCGATGGTGTGTTTGTTAAAACAATTACTTGAGCAAATAACATTTAGTTAACTCTTCATTCTAGTGAATATTACATGGGCATAAAGTTGTGTCGCATCGACTACGTATAAGCAGCCCTTACGCTCAGTCCATCATGTACACTTGTGTATCGTAGCATAAAAATGAGGTATATACAGTGTACGCGGTGGGAACTTTATGTAAAGCAGGCGTGATTCTCAGCCCAATGAACCCAAAGCTAACTGCTATATCGCAAGATGCTGCATTTGACACAATGGCTACATAATCAACAAGTCGTCAGGAGCAACGCTTGAAATCGACCGCCCCATTTACAATTATTCAGCAGGCCTCGCTTGTTGATTCGCCCTCTTTACATCGAAATTTACAATATATATATATATATATATAAAAGTAGAGGTTTGAAACAAAATTCAAGGTTTAACCTTGAATTAGACCCAAAATTAATTCAAGGTCAAATTCAAGGTCACCATCAGATAGGTCCCTCGTCGAAGCTCTGCAACATTTGTCTGGAACCTATTTTCGATACAATAACGTCCACAACTTCTAAAAGGGTGGGACGAGTGGTCTGGCATTACTTGTCACACGTCCTCTAAGAAATAATTTGACCTTCACGAGATAACGTGTATTCGAACGTGAAATTTACCGTTATTTTCAGATTTGGAAGTAAAAATAAAAAGAAAAAACGATGGTTTGACCTTGAACTAGGGCAAAAATTAATTTCAAGGTCAAATCCAAGGTCACTATCACCTTCGAAATATGAACGATAAGCTGAATCTATCCCTTTCAATAATATGTTGTTGTTTTGATACATTAAAAAAATGTTTTATATCAATATAACTATTTCGTCCATGACATTGATACAAACGTATATAGGTTCGAATCTACGAATATTTAGTATTTCTCGAATGAATAAATTAGATTTTCTTTATATTCAAGCGAATAGAATATCAGGATGAATAAACTAAAATATATAACTATAATATATACTATACCTTTAAGTATATGAATTCTAAAATTGAATTAGATATATATATAATTTCTTTTTTCAATTCTTTCAAAATAAGCATAAAAACGCATTGAAAATATAAATTCTTTTGAATCCATGACTATTCCTTATAAATAATCTACGAATGTTTAAAATTCTTCCTGTTAAATTGTTGTTTACATCAATTATCGTCAAGTTTGATTGTAATTGATTGCGAGCTTCGAGCGTGATTCCCTGTGTTATTGAAGAATCCATCCCAAATAAGACAATTAAATTCTAAACTTTATTCATCGTCTCCACGTAGAACACTGAAGTCATCTTATTAATTAATAGTGGATCGTGGCACTGCGGATTACGCTGCAAAAGGGCAATCTCGCAATTCCATACGGCATATGTCATTAGACGAAATAATCCGCACCTAATTCAAACAGATGTAATTCTCCGCATTGCATACTACTTGATTTAATTCGAAGTGATGATAATCCTGAAATCCTGGTCGTCCGAATTAAGCAAATGCTCGTGCTCTATCTCTTTACATTTTGCTACATTAAAAGCGAAAGGAGAATCCTGCTGAAGGAAAAATCGTAATTCTATCACTTTCAATTTTTTTTTATCTCGCAGTGGCAGGAAATGATACAAGAAATGTATTGCTTCCTACACATCTTTGTAACTTTCAATCTCCTCTCTTAATAGTGATCATTTTCGTGTATTTCTTAAACATTTTTTCGAGATCAAATGAAATGAATGTTCTATTATTCCAAGACAGTGAAAATATGAAAAAAAAAACATTTTATATATTTTTAATTCACATTCTTCGAGAGCGATTTCTATTTTATCGACCAAGCACTCTATAACCCTCCTAAAGTAGAACAGTTACCGACCTAACCTCACAACAAGAAATATATAAACCATATGCGGGTTCTAAAGTAGAACAGTTACCGACCGAGCTTATCAACAATAAAAGTATAAATAAAAAGTGATTGAAATGTTTTTTCCAAATTTGGGCTTTGGAAGGGTGATTCTACATAACATATACAAATCTCAAAAAAATATCTCTGAAATTGGTTCAAAATTAAACGAGAATTATCCGAAATAAATTATTTTTGTTGCTGATAAGGGAGAATAATTTATTTCGGATATTCCTGCTTTAATTTGGAATCAATGTCACCGATATTTTCTTTGGGATTCTATATGATGTGTAGAATCACCCTTCCAAAGCCCGAATTTTGAATAAATGTTTCAATCTTTCTTTTATTTATACTTTTCCTGTTTTAAGGTTAGGTCGGTAACTGTTCTACTTTAGAACCCCCTTAACTAGTATTTTTTTTTAGGATTTGTTAGGAAGTAACCTGATATATATTCAAATTAAACTAAAACTAGACAAAATTTTCAGGTGTAAAACTATTTTAGGGCGTTTTTACGTGTATTTTATGAATGCACGTCTAATTTTAGCGAAATTAGTTAACAATTGTGCGAGATTTCGCAAGAATAAAAATCCGAATATAGTAATTTGAATTTTATTCTTGAGAATTTTCTTGAATTCTTATACTTATGATGTCTACTATAAAAATTGTCAAACTTTGAACCAAATTTGGCCTTCGACTTCCTTAATACAGTAGAACCTCGATAAGATGACACCTTCGGTTCCCAGCCCTCCCCTCAATCCCCGTTAAGATGACACCTGAGGGAAGCCGAAGACTCCCCCTTCCTACAATACCTCCAGCGCTTCCTGCGCAGGAACCCATTTTCGTTATGCTACATCACGAGCATGACAGAAAGTGTACGATGGCGGGAATAAGGGGAGAGGCTTCAATGTCATGTTATTGGGGTAGACAGGTGGCATCTTAACGAGGTGGCATCTTAGTGAGGTGTCATCTTATCGATGTTCTATTGCACCATCTTGGTCGGTTATGTTGCATTGCGAAAATGAAGGAAAAGTTAGGATTCTGTATGTATAATTCACCTGAAAAGTAAAATAATTCAAAAAGGACATGACTAATTCGAATTTGGAACTCCATTGATAACTGGAACTGGCAATTTAGACAGATCTAAAATTATAATGAAAATAACACTTTGTTTCTATTGATTCCATAGGAACTTGAAAAGAATCCTCCAGCCCACGCCTTTGTTGTAATGTATTCGGTAATCGACAAGGCGTCCTTTCAAAGAGCGGAGGACCTCCTATCGCGTCTTCACGACCTGGAACACTATCGTGGAAGACCTGTCATCCTGGTTGGCAACAAAATCGATCTAGTCCGCTCTCGAGTAGTCTCCTCTCAAGGTAATGCGACAATTTACATATAGCCTTAATTTGTTGATAATTTTTTTTTTTTTGTTTAATTATTGACCTGTTAACAATTAGGAAATATAAGGGGGCAGAGTCTCTTTGTTTATTGATTTCATTTGAGATGACTCGTAGCATAAAATCGACAACTTCCATGGAAACATTGCAGTTATAAAAGTCAAACAAATATAGTAAATCTAAATAAGTGTACATTAATCATAATGCATTTTGTACCTAGGGCGCAAAATGGGTCATTTCGCAGTTAGAGTCTCCTAATACCTATACATATACATTTTTTAAATTACATTCTATAATTATATGTTTTTTTAATCTTCACATTAACGCTTTTATAAAAAATAATGAAGGATCATTAAGAATCGTATATTGAATACTCCTCTTAATCAGAAAAGAATGTAGGTTAATCGATATTCGCGGTCCGACATTCTTATTAAAATGTTTGATATTTTTAATGGGACATTGTAAAAGTTCGTATAATTCATTACTTTCTTATATATATGCATTACGATCATTAGTGGTTCAAATTCATATTTCAAGCGTATATCGGTAAATCGATTTCATGAGTACCTAACCTAAAAACGTGAAAATTAATAATGCATATGAGACACTCGCGCAAAATGTTTAATTTCATTTTTGAAACTCCGATTATTGAAAATTTTGGAGCACATTTGAAGAAAGCTCCAATCTTACCTCTCAAATTCCACATGTCCTGATGACAATTGAAGTTTGTCCGCAACAATGCTCCGTATTTGTCCATACACCAAAGAAAGTATATAGATGAGAAACTCAGTAATTGTCCATTGCCCGATCCTCTAGAATTTTTACACTATATAACATTACTCTGGCTATTAAAACATAATTTCGAGGACATTTCAGACACAATTCCTTTCCACTTTGTGGAACACAAAGCTATATAATACGCAAAGAGTCACAAAGAATCATGATCTATTTTCAGATGGAAAATGCCTCGCCTGCACTTACCGGGCGAAATTCGCCGAGATATCCGTGGGCATCAACCACAACGTGGACGACCTCCTGGTGGGGATCCTGAGTCAGATCAGATTAAAGGTCAGCCAGGGTCAGTTGGAGCACAAGGCCGGAAGTAGCGGTGCCGGGGAACACGCGGAACATTGGTACAAGTCTCGCGGTATGGTCCGCGCTAGCATGAAGGCCCGCCAAATGCTGACGTGGCTCTTCGGTAAAGAAGACCGCAAGTTCAAGAACTGTGAGAACCTCCACGTCTTATAAAACGAAAATAATTCGAATTTCTTCGCATTTTAGCGAAAGTTGCCTATCCTCGGAACAGACAAAAAAAAAACATTGTAAGCGTTGTTTATTGACAATCGAAACGTGCAATAAAAAATCCTGGCGCCCGCGGTTACATTTGACGCCCGGTCAGAATCGACTGTCCCTTCTGTCTTCTCTCGTTATCATTGAGCTTCGGCGCGTGTCGTGCCACAATAGGATTATAAGTATAAATGTTCGATCTCGACGTGTGGTTAGACGCGTCGGGGTCGCCGTCGATTTGGAATCTTTATTCGCCAGAAACGAGGTGTGCATGCGTGTGCGTGTGCGTGTGTCTGACGTCGTTTCTATCATATACAGAAATTCAAATGAATTTGTAGCTCGCGACGAGCGACCTCTTGTGCAAGAACTTCTTCCAGACGCTTCTCTCCACAGACTATATAGAGAAAAGACTTTGGCGCTTCGTACATTTAAAAAATGTATAACTTTCTGACTTTGTTGAAATTTGACCGGATCCGTTCGACGCAATTAACCTAGAGAAACAATCATTCAAAATTTCGAGGTTATGTTTGTACAATAACTTAAGAATTAAGCTCTTTTTATTTCATTGCGATCTTGAAAGCGACGTTCGCGAATGAAGTTGAGGTTATGTCCGTATAACTTTGCCTTGGACTGTACTCGTGCATTTCTAAAGGTGTGTCCTGAACACTTTGACCAGCTATTCAATATGTGACTACTGCGGAACCGCTCGCTCGGCTTCGTTCGGCAGTCCTCGGTTCCGTATACGTAGAAGGGACACTTTCCCTCGTCCCGAACTTTGCCGATAGCAGCCGAATAAAGACGAAGTAAGGGAAAGTCACCGTATTCGGATGTACTTGCACCAAAATCGTTGGAAAAATTGCATTTTTTGTTGTCAGTATTTTTTTATAACTCCATGACCAATCAGAGCACGTTCTGACGATTTTGGGGAAAGTGCCGCATTATTTTTTATATCCCATAGGAATTTCTACAAAAAAAAAATGATAACATTTCGGTCGCTTTGAAGATCGCAATCGAGAAAATATTGTTTTTTTTGTGATTTATTAGTCAATTCCTAAATATCATTTGAATATTCAAGAGATATGTAAAATGTAAATAATAACAGTGCGCAAAATTATATCAAGCGAGAAAAATAATTTGACCATTAAAATCGTCGTATGGGACCAAGTTTCAAGTCTTATATAAATATCAAGATACATTTTTCCTAACGCTTACGGTTTTCGTACTGTGAAATACTTGAAAGTCGTTTAATTTTTTTTCAATTACTATGTATAATACAAAAATGAAATACGTAATCTGTCAAATATCAACAAAGTAGCGATCTTTTCTTCATTTCAATTTTTATCAATGACTTTGCCAATCTCTCAATCATGTAAAAACTGAGCAGTGGAAACGCCTGCGTACAAAATACGCGAAGGTGAAATTTATAATCTTCATAAAAACATGTTACCGTGTAAGTATAATATAAAGCTGTGCGATGTTAACCAATGCATCGTGTTTATGACTGTCTTATGAAATATCTGACAATAGATAGAAATGCTGCTTGTAACAGGAATGTAATTTTATTGTAACTGATGAGGCATGATCGATTATGTACGCAGAGTGATTATCATTAATATAAGTAAGAACTCTGATAAAAATGATCGTTTCGTCATAAAGCACGGAGTCGAATACGAAAAACAAAAACATAACGTATCTGTATATGAAGTGTATATAATCTTATATGCTATGTTTAATTACTGACACTGATGTGTCTGTAAACGTGTGAAGACACATCGGAGCGATCGGCAAACGTATATTGGTAACTTTTTGTCACGGAAGAAAGAAGAGGACGAAACAAAGATATTTTGTACTAAACATATTATTTATAATAATTAATTTATTTTAGACTTTTTTAGAATTAAAAAATTGTTTTCTTTAGGTGAATACTTATTTATTATTTTATAATTTAAATTTAGCAAATTAGAATTTTTGTAATTATTTCTAAATTAATTGTCCGGGTCCATCGTCATTAACATACCTAATGTATGCACTCATACATTATTAAATATATATTGTACATTATTATTATTACAACCTCCTGTATAAGAGGAATATAATCGATTGTGATTTGATCGACTATTACGTGTAAAGTCTCGATTAAATTACAATTTTTTTCGAGCATATAAGATTATGTACCAAAATATTACAGATAATAATAACTAACATCGATTGTCGTTTGTGCTCAATGCCGTTGACCAGTATACACCGTGTCTCGGAATTGACGAATAAAGTTACAGGAAGTGACACTCCTCTAAATTTTGAACAAAAAAGTTATTTACTAAAATTTCATCCGATGCATCTAATAAGAGCTGCGAGCAATTAAAAACGGCCAATCAGGTCGCGCGGAGATCACGTGACCGTGTCAGCCGTCGGTGCGCGCGTCGATGCGCACGCCGATGTGCGTATCGAGACTCGCGATTGGCCAATTTCAATCGCTTCCCAGCCAAATTCCACCTATCGGATGAAAGTTTTGTAAATAGAATTTAGTTGAAAATTGAACGGAGCTTCAACTTGTGCAGCATATTATTCGTAAAGTCTGCAACACATAAAATGACGACTGATCATCATACATCAACGATTCGATCATTTTTTTTTTTTTTTTTTTTTTTTTTTTTTTTTTTTTTTTTTTTTTTTTTTTTTTTTTTTTTTTTTTTTTCCTTTTTTTTCATAATTTTTTTTTTTCTTTTTTTAACTTAAATTTTTTTTTTTTTTTTTTGCGGCGATGGCCGGTTAATTATTACTTTGTCAGAATTGTTGTTTAAGTATTTATTCCGCTGTGCGACCATCCCCTAATAAAACAATGCGCCCGTCAAAGACCACAAAACGACAATGCCTTCGAACATTGAAAAGTTTTGAAACGAGACGGAACTATATCGTTAAAACGATCTATCGAAGGCGATAATAACCGTAATATATACAATTTTGTTATTATATTTACTAAAAAAAAAAAAAAAAAATAAAAAATAAAAAACTGGACATGTGTACGAATTATGAAAATCTACGTATTTTAATCGTTAGATACGGTTTACTGTGTAATGGCGTCTCCGCGCTGACATTGAAAACCGTCGACAAAGGCGTGACAATTGCATGTGAAAATACAAAGCATTTTGGAGAATTCTATTTCTGGTATAAATGTAATTTAAAAAAGAAGAAAAAACTTAATATTATAAAAAAATCAGATATTTTAAGTTTCGAATAATATAAAATGTTAATAAAACAACCAAATAATAAGAACTTTGTAGTTTTATTCGGCCACATCCGCAGCGCCGACTTGTCAACATTTATCGTATTGGTGCAAAGGTACAATCCTATTCGATCCCATCCAATGGTAAGAAATTTAATTCCCATTCGTGCAATTGAATCGGATTTACATTCCTGTGAACTGTAGTAAAAGAATTCATAAAAAGGGACTAAATTTTAATTTTTTAACTCGTTTTTAATTTATGAGGGAGAGTCATCATGGTTGGACCGTTGCGTTTATTACGCTTATTGCGACAGCGCCATCTACCGTGGCATGCGAATACTTGTTAGGGATGCCAGCAAACTATTCACGTGACTTCCAGTAAAGACCATCGTGGATAGTGCAGGTTGGACCACTTGGAACTTTGCAATGGAATGATTTTTGTTCAATTTTCAATTTCTTTTTTATTGTTTGGCTGATTTTCATTTTTTTATACGATTAATAAAATATGAAATGCAATTTCATCTAAAGGTTTCCGTTCCTATAGACCTGTTATAATCGTTTGGTCCAATCATATGTTTTAGTGTTGAGTAAAAATACCAGATTTCAAAAAATCTTTCCAACCATGACTACCTATTTCTAACTGATGAAATACCTGAAAATATAATTACAAAACAATTCCATCATATTTGCCTTTTTTATTTTCGTTTCTTTGTTTTAATAACATCACGAATACAATCGAAAATGAATTTGAAAAGTTTAAGAAAGAGATTAAACTCTATAAATATGAGATATTCCTATAATCTTTGTTACATTGAATTATTTAGATTTACTCTCGGTTTCTATTAAGTATGTTCCAATCTAGATGATTAATTCAAAAACCATTCAAACGAATTAGAAAACGGAAACAAAAATCGTGAAGGTTAATTTTTCAATTCGTTTTTATATGCTGGACGTCTAAACTGCTTTCGAAAATCTGTAGGTAAATTAAGAATTAAAATGCGACATGTTCAATGCTCGCTTCCTAGTGTAAGCGAAAATGTATTGAAACGGATTCAGCAATCGAAGTATTAATTCATCATCCACGAAGCGATTTCAAATCAATCCTTCAATCCAATCGAATGCATTTGGATAAACGAATTATATTTATAAATTAACTTCTATGCTTATCAATACATTCGAATCTAAAATGAAAGTCTATACATTAAGTTCTATGAATTTGTTTCTTTTAATTTAATAGGTGGAGTTACTTAAATAATTTTACTTGAGGAATGAGTGAGGATCGGGTTATCGAATAGATACACAATTATTCGCGGAAACACACACACTTGCATAGGCATAAAAACTCTCACGAGCAGAGAGAAAAGCCGGGGCAAGCGAACCTTTATTTAATTCAAACGAAACACTACACTATTTATATAAAGAAATAACT
>JAPYZR010002776.1:3878-19737 GCA_030522945.1 Trichopria nigra
TATGACCATATGTATACATATATAATTATATCAGGTCAAAATCCATATATAATTATATATGGTTATATCTGGAACATATATGATCCAGATATAATCATACATGATTCAGATATAATTATATCTAATCCATTTTTCCCGGGTACCCGGGAAAAAATGGATTATATCTGAATCATGTATATATATATATGTATATATATATATATACTTATATATACTTATACCAAGGTCAAAATCCATACATAATTACATATCGTTATATCTGGAGCATATATGATCCAGATATAACCATACATGATTCAGATATAATTATATCTGATCCATTTTTCCAGGGTAATATATCTGCTGATATAATTGAAATATATATAATTAAAACAAAATTTTGCATATAACTTCAACATTATTTTCAAGGGGTAAGCATTTTTTAATATTGGATTAATTTAGATCTATCGATCCTTTTCAAACAATTTTCGTTGGATGAACATCATCTTTATAATACAATCGTGTTTCAGATCGAAAAACAAAATACATATTAAATAGAAGAAAATAAGACCAGAATTTACACATTAAATGGATTTACGTCCCCTCTTGGCCCAACGTGGTCATTAAGGGTTGCGACGAATGAATACAAAAAGTACTTCATCAAAGTCCGCCTGCGTGTCGACTTTTCAGCTTACATTTTTAATAAGCATATTTGTATAGGAGCTCTTTCTGAACTCGTAGAAAATGTGCTCAAAAGTCGACGCGTTAATCGCGTTGGATATACTTTTTGTACTCATTCCGTGTAACTTTTTACCTCTGTCGACTGGGTTTTATTATTAAACATAATATATATATATATATATATAGCTGTTAAGATATGTTCGATACATATGTATATACATATAAATAGTCCATTTCTATGCGCAAAGACATGCAAATTTCGTGATTCGTACCCACATTATTACGTAAACAAACGAAAGTGTATATAATACGGTGCGACTTCCGTGCATGTGTGCGTGTACTTATTTTTGAAAAGTTCTTCAGTGCATGCGTATATTTAATTACAGTCATTTATATGGCAAGCACTTTTCTCTATATACGTATATAAATGTCATTATGCATTGGGTAATTACGAAACGTTATAAGTATGGCCTAATACCTACATGCTATATATATAGTATTGGAAAAAATTATATAAAAACTCCGATCCCATTAAACAACAACCCCCCCCTCCCCTCCCAAAATTAAAGAAAAAAATATTGTTAAATTGCCCTTTTTGGTTCGCATAAAATTTTGCGCGCAATCGCAAAACATGAGAAATCTAAATAATTTAAGCCGTGTTTCCAGGCGCGCACCGTACAGTCGTTATTTTTGATACTGCAGCATTTTTCAAGCGAACTAAAATGCCCAGCGGTATTTAACAAGCACGTGCAGCAGAATTTATTCAGCCAAACTACACCCGCGCCGCATCGGCCGTCCCTCCACGCCCACACCTCCCTGTACAACCATATAGATACATAATCGGCTCTTTTTTTCTGCTTCTCACTTGCTGCATTTATCATCCTCTTGCGTCTCTCTCTCTCTTTTCTCTCGCTTTCCCTTTCCTCCTATACATATACACAACCGCGGTACTTTTTCCCCATGCTGTCACGCTTTTTCCGCCTCCCGCGTACCTATTCTTTGTCCCTCCCTTTCAATCGCCCATTTCCTTTCACACCGGCTTGCCCCCCCCCCCCTCCCCCCACGCACACACACACATCGTCTCTCCTCTTATCCACACACTCCATCGCTCGCCACCAAAGTCCCTTTTCTCGTGTGTGTGTGTGTGTGTGTGTGTGTATTACAGAAGAACGTCGGAGATCTCTGATGATGGGAGTCCGGTGCAGTTCCCCGAAATTGGACGACATTATGGGTATATAGGTGCACCCGCCGTTTTCGGTTGTTATTACATATAGTGCTAGAGGCCGTCGAAGAACCGAAGAGAAAGACGGATCTCTTCCCTTGGCCTCTCATCTACCTGCGCACGGGCGGATTGCGAATTTATAGGCTTCATTATTATCATCATCTTTATATTGGGGAGCCCCTCGCCGGTATATATAGGCGCCCTGAAATCCCTCCCCTACGGGTCCGTTCAAACCGGCTCATCGTCCGCTGAGATTTTCGCGACAGCTGCTCTATTGCCGTCGCCACTCTCTCTTTATCTTTCTCTCTTTCTTTATCTATCTATCTTTCTTTCTTTGCGGCCGGGTCCCTCCCGCTTCAACCATCGCCGCGGCGCGCACTCGGCAAGATGATTATTTATCGTAACGCCCTCCTTAAATTTCCTGTCGATTCCACGGGGAAACTCGAGCATCTTCTCCGTCGAAAGGGAGAGAGCGGGACAAAAACGATGCCAATTAAAAAAAAAATGGCGAGGGATACACTGAAATTTCGCTCTGGTCGCGTACACGTGCTCCGAAAAGGGCTTTATGGGTGCTCTTTGAAATTAAAAATCAAACGCAATCGTCGCCGGCTTTGTTCACAACCGGCGCGGAAGAATTCGCAAGAGTTTTTTGACAGTTGATTATGAATTCTTTCTTTCTTTTCTTTTTTTTTTTTATTGTTGTTATTGTTTTGTTCGTCGAATTTTAAGAAGAATGTATACCCAAGAATTTCAATTAGAACTCCTCCAAGAGTTTGCGATTCCTGAGTAAACGCCGTCATATTACACGGACTTTCTTAAATGAAGGTATTCCGGACACCTGGGAATTAAGAAATTATATCGTCGTACACGGAGAAAAATAATGGCGACACTTATTTGCAATTATTCGCCATCTGCGAGATTACCCGATTGTCAGCGAAGTTATTTCGTCTCTTCGAACAAAAAAAAAAAAAGTAATAATTGTAATTCAGTAGAGGAGCATTCCCTCCAATCGAATCCTTTTAGAATTCACAATTTGGAAACATACCATATTGTTCATTGCCGGTTCCCAAAATTCAATATCAGGAAAGCTAGTAACGAATTATATGGATGTCAGATGATAATTCAGTTTTTAACCTTATATACACACACCATACATTTAGCCTTCGAGTGAGATTGGTTTGCAGATGTTAACAGATTGTCCAGCTTTTCATGACGACTGAAGGCGGGGATGACAACACCTGACGCTAACGAAGGATTTTGGATTAGTGACAGCAAGGGAGGATATAAGTCTAAAGGAGACATGGCATAACTTTAAGAATGCTTTTCATTTCGATTCCAATTCAAGATCAAACGTGACCACTCACGTCATGTCGGACTGAGGCATTTCCGCTCCACCGCATCGGACTATTCCAAGAGGAGAGTAACATCAATCATGCATTAACTAATTAGTGAAAATCAAGGAGCAAATACTAATCGAAATTAAAGACCCACTTAGCAATGAACGTCACCAGAACGTCTCCGTAAGGTCCAATCATTTTCAGAAATTCTGGGGTCATTCGGCGAATGTCATTGCTGCGCGGGGAATAAGACGACCATCAATAATAATGACGATATTCCTTTTTGTCCGACGTTGCGTATCGTAGTATCAATCGCCGCTCAATTAAAGTTCCCCAAGCGCGAACCTTTTTGTTTGAAATTCGACGAATTTCGTTTCAATGCGAGCCCCGAACGGAATGTCATATTTATATACACAATCGAACGATTCGTATATACGGCACGAAAACTGGGAAACTTGGAAGTTATACAAAACGATTTTATTTACAATCGCCAGTTAACCGAAAAAGGAACGAATCACGACGGAAAAATTCAAAGCGTGAAATTAGATCGTGAACCTTTTCCTGTCCCGGTGAGTTTCGGTGCCCGATAATTTAGCACCTGTAATGTTTTCAGGTGTGTTTCTCGTCTCGCCCGACTGCATATATATATATAGGGGGCACCCAGCCCCCAGGTGCCACAAGCCTAATACTTTTATTGCATGCACCGATATACGGGCCAAGAATTGCATCTGACCGCCATTGGCTTAGGTCGGTTTTCCAGTATTGATGATTCGACGACGTTTGCTGGTTTCGGTGACCGAGGTGATCCCATCAGTGGTCCGGAGTACATCTGGCCCCTTGACGAGGGCCTTTCACGGCCTATCAGGCGGTTTATAAAAGCGTCTTAAAATATGCCAATAGACGCTTTTTTTTTTTAGCAGGAACTCTCCTCGAGAGAACACATCTGGTTTGTTTTCGGGTCCTCCTGAAAGTGCCCACGTTGTTCGAGCCCCAGTCTTCGTTTTCCGGCCGGGAACGTCAGGTTTCCGACGACCATTATTATCTTTTGCTTTCCTCGAACTTGAGACCCGGTTGAGAGCTCGCCGGTAAAACCTCCCATTGAGAAGGGGCGCGATTTTGTTTTTACTCTGGCCTACTTTTTTTTGAGCAATTCTGGCCTTGCGCTTTTGTTGACACTGTCAAAACTTAGGCATTCGAAGTTCATTTTCATAGGTTTACGTTTTATCTATTCGAAAATCAACATTTGGTGACGAACCAACGGGCTTTTAACTTAAAAGTGCGCTTCATTCGTTTAGTTATGTATTTGGTTTTCCTTTCTTATATTGTTTTTTCTTCTTATATAATATAAATACTTCAAACTGAAGTCTCGATACTTCCGATACCCAATGAGCAGAGGTAAAATGTTGAAAAGAAACTTTTTACTTCTGCTGATCGGGGTGTACCTTATATATGGAAGACTTAATGATCCAATCTCGTCAATATTGCGAGATAATAAATTGCATTAATATTAATAAAACTCGCAAATGAAGATAACGCGAACACCGCTCAAGTATTGCGCAAGTCCCCGGGTCAAGTTTCGACTTTCGTATTTACCGTTTGGCGATAACCCTCTATAGCATGACTTTTTTTTTAACTTGGTGCATTTTTGACTGTATATATCCCACATGGAAATGAAGTCTTTAGAATGTCCCTAGAATATCACGAACGTCACATTTGAAATATTGTAATTGAAATAATTCAAGAATATTCTGGAAATGTCTTAAACGAAATGTCCTGAATGTAACATTCTGAAAATACTTCATTGACGACATTCTGCATCCATGATTCTCGGAATGTTTCGCAGGAAATATTTTAAATAAATCATTCTGGAAACATTTCATTTCTAAGAGTCAGGATAATAAAGCGTTTTGCTACTACTTTTATTACAGAAGTATTATTAAATGAGATGTACATTAGGTATTAGGAGTGAATAGCAAAACACTATAGTTAAGGAGGAGCTTAAGAGAAACAAGATGGGAGTGGAGACAGTATGGAAAGCGAGTAGATTTGAGGAAAAGCCAGAAAATCGGAAGGCTGGAGCGACAGGTAGAAAATGCATGGAATGGAAAAGGAAAGACGACAGGGGAAAGGAAGATGGAAGATTGGAATAGGGGCGGTCTCCAAAGGAGAGACGGTTTAAGGAGACGGGGTTTTTGGCGAGAACGCCCTAAATGAATTACTGCAGAAAGTAAATGGGAGAAATTGAGGGGACAAGATATAGAGCTAGATGAGCATAAATGATGAGTAATAATGAAAATTCTATACTTTTCAATATATTCCAGTATAAATGACGTTTTCAGCATATAGAATTTAATTTATAAATATTATTTCTGGATTTAAATGCATCGAAATATATTGAAGTATTGATATTAATTCGTTTCGTTGGAAATGAATTTCGTTTTAAGATGATAAAATATTATTAAAAAAAAATTATTAATATTGTATATTATTACTATGACACATTACGTATTACAATAAAGGCCCGAATATTCGTATATAGATTTTATTTTAGAGAGTACACTGAGTGAAGTACAGTGATACACAGATCTTTTATCTCCGTTTTTGCATGCTTTCGAAAGCATTTGTGTTACTGATTTTAGCATTCCACATGATGCATTCTAATAATTTGCAGCAAACTATACGAATGATTGTTAGTTTGATATTGAACGTATATTTATTTTTCCCAAAGAAATGCAGTTGAGGAATACAGTTTATCAACCTCTACACTATATACTTCAATCAATTGGAATTTGAAAATTTCATATGAGCTTTCTTGATGGTCCCGTGTATATAGCACTATTACGTCATGTGAACGTACAATGTATAATGTAATGGGAAGCTTTGTTGGTGTAATCGAAGGTATAAACAAGCAATACAAATAAATAAGTACGGATGAATATTTAAATTTTAAATTAAATAATTTAAATTTAAATTTTAGGTTTAAAAATAAAATTTTCTTTAGACACATAATCTTTTTCTAACAAATCGCATTATTCATTTGTTGCAAATGCTGAAGTAATTAAATAAATAATTAAACAAATAGTCTGTCATAAATTTTTTTATCAACGTCTCTGATTTTGATTCCGTTGTGATATTTTTGAAATTCAAAATGGCGGATTATACATATTGCGTATACAAATCGGAAACCTTGCTTGATTTAGATGATATTCGGTACTTATAGTGGATTTCGAGGTCGCCGATCACAAATCAGTTTTCAAATTTCCGAAATCCAAAATGGCGGATTTAATGAGTCGAATCTAAACTTTAAAAATGGTAATAAACGCTCAAGAAAACTGCCTCACGTAAACAAATAAATGTAATTGTTCAACCTAGATGAAAGATTTTGTTCTTGTTGTTGTTATTGAAGTTATTTTATACGAATCAACTCCATATTTTTACGGATAATTTGAGCGATCTGTATAAAGGTTTAAAACACCTCGCAAATCTGTTTATACGTCCATCAACTGGGTTATTAATTAATTTGACACTGTGCCAGCTGTGAATGAGATTTTTTCAAATGAGTTAAAGAGATCAATATTAAAATACGCAGAAAATTTTCATTAAATATGGCACATACAAAAACCTTTTTTGAAATTGATATGTTCTGTAGAAATATTTCTATGGTATGGATTGTTATAAAATTGAACGCTATGAATGCAACATCGACAAAATGGCTAAAATTTATTTTCTTAAATCGCAGATACCCGAATTCATCAATAATTGTATTTACTCTTTTACAAATGAGGCACACCTTGTTATGGTACATTTTCATCTTCAACACATGCTCAAATATATGTAAAAAAAAAAATTCATTTTGCTAAAAAAAATGATGTTAACATTTTATAGTAATGGGAGTGAAAAAATTCTGAAATAACCATGATGGAGACTCATATATACAATTTGAAGTCCATTAATTGTTTTAGTCTAATGGCCCAATTTTAAATCGTTATTTTGAAATTAAACCATTCCATCAAAGCTCAAGTGAAATACTAAACAGCCAAAGTTATTTTCGTTTATTCAGTTAAACATACTATTTGCACAATTTCAAGCAAAACTGTCCTTAATTTACTAATATTTGATTCGATTTAGTTTAATTACGGCGAGTTGTATTTTAGGTTGGCCTTTGCGATCCGTTTAAATGCATTACGATAAGGGGCCATCCTCGAATATTTGATTAGCCATTGATTTCGCCGCTGATGGTCCTTCATGCGAGTGTATTTCATATTTTGATTTGATTCAATATAATTCGCAATCAGAACAAATTTTTGTAGGGGAGACTTTTTTTGCTTAATACTACTGTGCCGAAGAATCATACAATGCACTATTGCTAATCAGTTGTGGGACATTATATATATATAAAATATTCTGAAAATCATAGAATTTTTTGTTATAAAAAATACTGTTGCAGCCACATTTAACACTGTCTTGTGCGCGAAACTAATTTTACATTATGTCTTTCATTTTTATTTAAATAATGTTTATGTTTTATATTATTTTTGAAATTGTGAATAGAATTTGTAAACTTTGAATTGAGTTTTATCCAACATTCCATTGAAATAAGCGCATTGATAATTGAAATATTTTGACACGTTATTATAGTGGATCGAAGAGGAAAAAGGTACTTAATGGTAAGACATAGCTGAAAAACGGCAACGAAATTCAGGGATGTTCCTACACCATTATTTTATTAATGATTGAAACAATTTCAAGTGGAATGAAAATTGTATGTTAATCCTACATTCATTTAAATGTGAAATGCATCTTAAAAATAGTATATTACCTAACAAGGGTGTAAAGCGTACTTTTAATCTTTAATTGAAAGAGACGTGATTATAAAGTTATAAATACGTAGCATTTTAACTTCACACGCGACTTTTTTACTTTCCGCGTGTCATCTTCCAGCGTGCATAAAAGTTAACTTTACACACTGAAATCAGGCATCTAAAGTACTAACTTCATGCACACAATTACAAAAAATGCATTTTTGTGCGCTTCTTTTCCTTATGCTTAATAGTCTCATGCAGTTTGCGTATTTTTTTAGGGTTAAAATCAACGCCAATTTCGCATGACTGTGCATTATCCTTTTTAACGCAGGAACAGACGCATCAGATTTTGCAAGATCACGCGCGATTTTTGCTGATCGAGAATTACAGTAAATACATAATTTTTAATGCAAATAAGGCCTGTTTGTCCAAGAATTTTGTTTAGTCATTTCAAAATCTTGGCACCTGCTCCATTTTCACAATGGCGATTTCGTCGAAACTCTACTGCCTACATCTACTTGAGGTGGATTGTCATTTACCAACCCGTAGTATAGTGTATTCTCTCTCTCTCTTCCTACCACCTTGACAGGGCTTTCAAGTCTATGAAAGGATTTGTATTTTTCAAAATCCGTTCGTCGGATGCCCGTCATCAAAAATGGTCGATTACTGTCCATATGGCTTTTGCAGTTATGTATTAACAAAGAAGCTTATCACAAGTTATTTAGCATTAGATTTATTATCTCGTCTACAAGCAAATCTTGTTTATAAAATCAATTGTTCAAATTGCAATGATATATATACATAGGAGAAACAGGAAGAAAACATTAATAAAGAAGTATTAATAAAGAAGGTTAGCTCGAGTTATTGGCATAAGATTTATTGTCTCATCTACAACCAAATCTTGTTTATGAAATCAATTGTTCAAATTGCAATGATATATACATTTAAGAGAAACAGGAAGGAAATAACTTCAGAAGATCAACCGTACACAGAATCAGCACTAGACATCAGCATATGACTATTACAATGATGTAAAAATATTAATCAGAGAATACAACAAATCAAAATGAAAGAAAAAATGTAGAAAATTACTTCATGAAAAAGACACATTAGAAAAAAAATCTAAATTACCGGACATCTATTTAATTTTTTAAATGTTTATGTTGATCTCTCATTTGTGTTTTTCTTACGTATACATTATATCTACATTTGTTTACAAATTTACAGCTGTTGACACTATACAAAGTTATTATTGCAGATATCAGTTCAAAATGTACATTTAAATAAGTACTATATCATATAGTTATTTCAATAATTTATAAAAAAGAAAAGAAACAATTACATAAAACTTATAACTTTCTCATCAATAAGAAAACGTGTGAACTTTCTAGAATCAATGAACAAGATTATTCTTGAATGATCAAATGCACGATTGAGATTGGTAGTAGAAACTTTTCAACAGTCACGTGTTGTATTATTTTAGTGATAAGACTTGATTCACGAATATTTCGAGTTTTTTTTCTTCAGTAAATAAGAAAATGAATAGCAACTTTCTTTCAAATGAAACAATTTTTTCAAAAAATGAACCATACTACATGTTTATTTATATAATAAGGTGTCAACAAAAAAGAAATATATCTAGATATATATTTAATCAGTCACACAAAATGGGGGTACGGTGCAGCGTCAAAGTCACGTTTTAAAGAAGTCATTCAGGGCCTTGCAGCACACCTTGAATAAATGTCGTCCGGGAACAAAAACATTTTTTTCTTAATCTTCAAAGCCAATACCTACAGAAATGCATATTTATTTAAATAATTATTTCCGCTATAAAACTATATATATACATCGTAATCTTCATGCGTGAAAGAATCGACTGAGCCAGTAAAAAGTGATTTTAACAAAACTTTACTATGGTACAAGACCGAAGAATGTATCTCTGTAAAATAAAGGAAAAGAGAGATAAGATCAGATATCGTTGAGTATAATGTATTCGTTACGGGGGTTGCCACCTGCGTTGCGTAAAAATTGTTAAAATTAAAAAATAAAACTGTTTACCATTGCACGAATTCTTTATGTATTTATGGCAATTAAAGACGTGCATGAGATTGATACATTCCGACGTGAACATTTATTATGTAGAATTCATAATCATAACACAGTTGACATATGCACTTATATTATAGGAAGTATTATATGTAATAATCCATATAAAAATCATGATTTATGAAATGTTGGAATATTTCGTCTCCATATTGCTTCCTGTATGTATAATCCTATACGTACAAGGAAGAATATTTAGCATAGATTCAAAGAAAAACACAGAATAGAATGTTCGGTGATAGATAACTGATCGTACTTTATATCATGAAATCGGATAATGGGTATCCAAAGCATTAAAAATATTTCGAAAACAGAGAGGGGTCCTGTTTACGAATTGCATGCATGGAAGTAAAGTAGACGAGTTGGGCGATTGTACAAATATTTAATCTGGAGACATTCATTTATTTAAGAAAATGTCCATAGAGTGGGCATACCGACATTTTACAGTTCTCAAATCATCATTAGAGGAGGGTTTGCCTGAAAATATCGAGGACACGCATTTGAGCCTCAGATGACTGACAAGACGGTCCCTTCCTGGTGGGTAATAAAGATGGTCGTGTTAAGTATATATATATAAGGCTGAAATATGGGACTCCTTCACAGTGTCGCAGTTGGACCCCGAGTAAGAAAGAACGACGATGAAAGCGATTAATTTATCTTATAAATCTTTGCGGGGTATGCATTCGTTCCCAAATTGTAATTCAGAAACCTTCGATTACTGAAAACTCATCATGAGTTACGATCAATGTGGACTCTTCTGAGAAGTCCTTTTGCAGCAATTAAGAAAGACTATCTGAACTTTCACACACCGCACACGAGCATCTACAACATAGTTTTGTTCTTGTTAGCTTTTCTGCTTTTTCCTTTAATGTACTTCCGGGCAGTTAGTTGTAATATTGCTTTTCTAATATTTATCACCTTCTCTTATTTCTGTGATTCTTCGCAGACCTGACGGAATAATGCCTTGAATATTTCTACAATAGTTTTTTAAGTTTATAAATTTATTGGACTCTTTTTTTTCCTTCTCTCTTTTTGCCATCATCATTGCAATGCCTAATACTTTACGTCGGTGTATTTGACTTTTGCTGACTGAAATATATTTTTTAAACATACATTCCGGTCCAAACACTTCATAGAATATTTCTTGCTTCCATTAGTTTTCTCATTTTTGTGAACGGTTGTGCTTTTTATTGTTTTTGCCGGTAAATATTTAGTTAGTACTCCGCTGCTATTTAATGGGGGACGTGTCACCTTCTCAGAACTTTTTACTTCAGATTTTAAGACACTTCAAGATGTCCTTCATCTTTTTAAGTCTCAAAGGGTATCCCCAGATAAGATAGGTCAAACGCCTCTGTCAAAGATTCTTAAATATTAGAAATGGTTTTTGGAGTAAAAAAATAAGATTTCCATTATGTGCACCTCCCCTCTCCCCCTTCGCTGGAGTAAAAAAATGCAATTTATTAAATTTTTTTTTTATTTTCCGTGAAGTTAATTTTGAAGACCAGTAAAAAAATAGATATATACTAGATTCGAATATTATGCAACCTAATTTTTCTTAGAATGTTTGAAGTTCACTAACAAGATAAAAAAAAAAAAAAATTGATGTGGACTTCACATAGTGCAAGGTACAACAAAATAGTACACCTTAAAATATGTATTTTTCTTGTGTTTTTAAGAATATATTTTTAAATAATCATTTTTTTTTGGTGGAAGGGCCTCAAAGATCTAAAAAAATTTTTTATTTTACCTTTTTCTTGTTCTGTAGCAATCTCACAAGACCAGAAAAATCAACAAAAATTCATAAATATATTTTAGATAAATCTGAAGATACGCGAATTTTTTCAAATTTTCTAATCATTTTTAAGGTGAAAATATTAGGATATCTGTACGATTGTACTGCAATAAATCGTGATATGCTTACTTCGATGTTTAAAATTTGTTTTACAACATGTGATCTAATTTACATATGTTCTTTAAAATTTTGCAGTATGATCTAAGTTTAAGGCAGATGCCGGGGATAATGCTTCGATAAAGAATTGTGCTAATAATGTATAATAAAGGATAGTAGTAGACGTTGCATCCTGGGACTATATATTTTAATCTATAAATTTTACATATGTCGGGGCCAATGTTGACAAAGTAGACTGTATGCATCATCACCATTAATAAATATTATAATATTATTATCTCGACTCATGGCGTCAATATTACATTTGGTCACTCAAAAAAAAAAAATTACTATAGGTTTTTTCATCAAATGTCATAATAATGGATTGAAAAATGTAAAATGTAAATTTCTTGATTAGTTTTTTCTTTATATGCACATACAAAAATGTTAGGGGTGTATATACTACAAATTATATTCTATGCATTTCCATTCATATTGATCCAAAAATATTAAAATGTTTTTTTTTTTATATTCTAATATATAAAAATCAAAAAATAGTATATTTCATAACAAGTGCGGAAAATCGTATTTTTAAATAATAATTTTTTTCTGGTGGAAGAGCCGCAAAAATCTAAAAAAAAACATATTTTTCGACCTTTTTCTTGTTCTGTAGCAATCTCAAAAGACCAGAAAAATCTACAAAAATTCAGAAATATATTTGTTTCGAATATCGTGTAACGAACGATTTTTTTTGCATTAAGTTTGCATTAAGTAAGCGGGAAATGCGTGTAATGTGAAAATGGGGAAATTGTAAACTGAATGTACTTCTTTACAATTTCAAAATAATAAGGGAATCCTGTATGTTTATTTCTGATATTTTTTATATTACATAATTTTCGGCATACCGGTGTGGAAAAAAATAATTTTTTTATTTCCAAAAACTTTGGTTTGGGAAATCGCATTTTCTACACTAAAATCGGTGTGGAAAACGCACATTTTCCGCATATGTATTGCAAAAACGTAATTTTCAAATACTATTCCCGCAATGTTTTGAAATATAGCTGAATTCGTTTCTGGACTTTGCAGAATCCATTTCGGTACTATAGCGAAATTCCCAAACCATAATTTATAAACAAACGGCTAAATACCTAAAATACAAATATAGGACATGATATCCAAATAAAAATATCTGAGACCAAAATGCATCAAAAATATCATTTAATATACATATTGTTTTAATTAATACAATTATTTGAATACAACTATTTATTTGATTAATATAAAAAAAAAACTTAAATATTGAAGAATCTAACCTAACCCAGAAAAAGGATTAGGAGGTCAAATATTGGATTAAAAAGGATTAGGAAGTATTCATTGGTATGTAATATGAATCCATCTTAATCATTCTGAAACCTTCTTAATCCAAATTTTGAACATTCAATCCTTTTCCGTTTACTGGGAATCTAACTTATAGCATTATTTCTCTTATCGTATAAATTTCATCGTGTATATTTTGTAAGAACAGCTCCATTTCGATGTGTTTTTTCGTTTGATGGATATAATACTTGCCAATAATCAAAAATAGATTTATAGATTCAGAATTAAGACATTTCAATTCAACATTCCTGTGCATCTGATGAATTCTATTTATATACGTCCATCAATTTAAAAGATTTGTAATTTTTTTATTTAAATATATTTGAATATGTTGTCTATATGTTTAAACCTTAAGAGTGTCTCATTTTTTATTCAAAATGATTGAGAAGTATTCACTATTCAATAGTAGAAAAAACTATGGCGCTAGTTAGCGCCATGTCGAAACGCCAGTGCTTCAGATTTTTTCTGGATTAGCATGCATGTATTCAATCTCAATATCTTCATATTCATAAAATTGGATTAAAATGCATTCATCATATATATTTTATTCATGTACCAATCCATTTTCGACTGTTGCTGGATATGATTTCAAACGAAAAACAGTATAGGTCGACGTCAGAAATGTTCAAAGAACCATAACCTTAAAAACATTCCGTTAACAAAAATATAGCTTCACGCGTCAATAGAATATTGTCCTGCTGCTGCATTCGAGGAAATGTTTTATAACGTTGGATAAATTTTTTGTTCGCAGGCGACTCTCGAAGGTATAGAAAAAAAAATATATATCTACCGACCGTAGGTTTCTTTGATGACTGTGCGCACACGCACAATGGGCAATGTGCGAGGAAAAATTAAGCAACAAAATGACGAGGAGGCTCATACGTACACGCATACATATATATGCGTGGAAGAAAGCGCTATACGGATTTCAGGCACGTACCGGCGCATCCCAAGAAGAAGAGGCGTGCATTCGAGAACCCGCCTGTATATATATATATGTATATATATGTACATATATACAAAGCCTCTTTGAGAACCCGAGGCGCTGCCAGGCTTGGCCTGCCAGACTGCCAGCCTGCTGAGACATGAGAAGAAGCAAACTCGGCCTGTGAGGTTAGCCTTATGCCGAGTAGCCCATAAGGGCCTCGTACGAAAAATGTCTTTGACGCTCCTTAATCCCGTCGTTTGCCAGCAAGAGTGAATCCGAGCCAGTCTGAACCGCGACCTTTTCAAGCGGCCGACAGAGAGGCAACTTACGAGCCAGATGGATGAAAAGAGACGGACTAATAGACCGTGAGAGCACGAGAGAGACGGCCATTACGTCGACGGAACCCCAGAGTGAGAAGGGAAGCGATATTACCGAAGGGAAGAGAACCGGGGATCAGAGCAAGAGAGAGAGAGATATATAGGAGAGGGAAATGCTATTAAAGAGAACAAAGTAGTAAGGGGACGAATATACGGGACAAGGATGTTGTATGGGATGGAAAATGTTGACGAAGCGCGGCCAAGTAAAAATTTCAAAAATTTACAAATCCCGACATTAATGCGTTATATACCCTGGCACAGCGAAGAATAGGAAAGGGTTCTCGAGAGAGAGAGAGAGTAAGAAAAATTGCTCAGGAAATGTACGTTTCACAATGGATCTATGTACCCGTGCCAATGGACTTATTGCTGGTCCTTTTCAATGTATTCCTTGGCCCTTTTCTCTTCTCTCTGCTGGTATAGTCTGCTGGCTAAACAAGAACCTTTGACCATCCACGCTCTTTTTAATCTATAGCAGGTCGTTTAGATCGATACCATTTTAAAGCATTCGTCGTAAGTACAATTACTTGTATTATTGGTAGTACTACTCAGTACTACGAATAGTATACCTTGAATATTTTAATCGTCTTTTATCGAAACAGACAATACTTTTTTTAAAGAGAGAAGTTTTTACATCATTATGGAGATTCTTGATGTTACGATTGAACATCATTTTGTAGATGTTTAAGTTGATACATGACTATGCAATCACGAGACGTTTCTTCCTCGGTGTAAATTTGGATGTTCTTCTTAAACTGTCCATTTCTCCTGTGTCTTTAACCCATTAAGGACCAAGAGGACGCAAAATGTACCACAACTTTGCGGCTCTCACTTTATATGAAAAAAAAAGTTAAAACATTTTTCAACAACTATTTCCGACGTAAAAATGATCCCTCTTTCAGATTCCGAAGCCTAAATTTGGTTATTGTTCATTCAAAAAAAGTTACGGCACATTTTATGAAAGAAAACGCGATTTTTTTTAAAAAGAAACCATGTTTAATCACCATTATCACATGAAAACCGAGTGCAATTTGCCACGATACCCCAAAATATCGCGTCCTCGAATCGGCAGCTATCAAAATCCATGGTTACACATTGCGAAATTTAATTTTGAAAAACCGACATCAGATTCACAATCAGCGACCTCGAAAACCCCCGAGTAACGAGT
>JAPYZR010002777.1:0-20558 GCA_030522945.1 Trichopria nigra
ACGAATGTATACGGTGTTTAACTGTATTTAACTACGTATTTTCAAAGACGGTTCCTAAAGTGATTGTGATCTTGCCATTATGCTGGCAGAACCGGGTGAATCGCTAAAGGATTGTAACGTCGCGTGCAGCATTGTTCGAAAGTGTCTTGTTTTACGTTCCGATGACGGTTTAGCGTGTGTTAGTATTGTATATTTGATGTATGTATTAAATAACAACGTTTATCGTGGAAAGACTGCAGTGGTGTTTTTCCGAGTCACACAAAATGAGACTAACTTTTAAAGTCAAGCTCTCGCTTGAAGCGACAAAATCTTCGTATCTCGCGGTGGCGTTCGGCGTCGTCGTCGTATCGAATACTTTTGCAAAGAGACTAGTTTCATGGAGCGACGGTCTCGGTGTTTTAATACGTTCAGAGCGCACTAAAGATTACTGCATGCAATAGCAAATTGGGCTGGAAGATTGTTTTTCTTCTTCTTTTTTTTTTTTTTTCGTTTACAGTTTCAAAAATGACCTATTTTGCCGCTCCATGAAAATGCATGAAAGTGCAATATATTTTCATTCATTCCGATTTCTAGCAGGGCAAAGATGTGTCACATTTGCATGATGCAGCAACAAATATGTCCGTTGTTGCTCTTCCGTCGCTCTGTGATAATCTACTTTAAGGATCACTTCCTTCGCGTACCATTTTCTTTCCCGTTTCTTTGCATTACCGGCGCCACCGTGCACGTCTAGCTTAACGGTTTCGCATTTTTCAATCTGGGAGTAATGTAAGAGGGCAAAATAGGAAAGTAAGTCTTGTTAAATAAGGAACGTAAGTAAGTAAGTAAGTAAGTAAGTAAGTAAGTAAGTAAGTAAGTAAGAAAGTAAGAAAGTAAGAAAGTAAGTAAGAAAGAAAGTAAGTAAAGATAACAGACAACGATGTTTGTATACGTTTTGTACGTTTGCGGGGTCGTTAAGCATCGCGTCGAACCTCGTGCCATGTTTCTCGGGCAGCTCGCGGCTGTATAAAGAAAGAAAAAAAGAAAAGAAAAGCATCTAGAGTAAAATAAAGGTGAAGATAAGAAATCGATGAGATGAACAAATAATAAATAATAGCTACTCGTAGTACAGCTCGGTATTGTTAAAAAAAAAAGATTGATTGATTTGATTGATTGTTTGATTGATCGATTGATTGATTGTTTGATGATTGTGCGTTTGTGTGTAGGAGGGAGTGCTTCAAGTACCCTGCAAGGTATTCGTCGGCCGCTGTACCGAAGACTTATCAGCCGACGATCTGCGTGACTATTTCGTCAAATACGGCGAGGTAACCGACGTGTTCATCCCAAAACCGTTTCGCGCGTTCTCGTTCGTAACCTTCCTAGATCCGGACGTCGCGCAGTCCCTGTGCGGCGAGGATCACATAATAAAGGGGGTGTCGGTGCACGTCTCGAACGCGGCGCCGAAGACGGAGGTCAACAATCGTTCAAACTTTAATAATTATCTAAACTTGAACCGGGGCCGCGGCATGGGCGTAGGCGGTCCGATCGACGGCAATTACCAGGGCAACCGATACATGGGACACTCGGGCAACAACATGGGCCCGAACGGCTGGAACAATCCGGGCACCCGCGGCAACCTGGACATGCCGAATCTTCAAGCGTTAGGAATCACCGGGCAGAACAACAGCGGCGGCGGCGGTGGCGGCATGTCCAATCCGCTGGCGATGGGCGGCCTGAATCTGTCGGCACTGCCGATGAACCCGGCTCTGGTGGCTGCCGCCATAAACCAGGCCTCTTGGGGCCTGATCGGCAATCTCCAGAACCAGGGAAACGACCAAGGCTACTCGAACCAAACCGGGCCGCCCGGCCAGCCCCAGTCCGGCAACAACAGCATTGGAAACAGCGGTAATTCGGGCTTCCTCAGCTGGATGAATCAGGGCGGCGGCGACGGCAACACGGGAAACCCAGGCACCGGCGGCCCCGGAGGCCCGAACAACCCGAACGCCTCCCAGGGTACCTGGCAAAATCATCCCGGGCAGCGCGAGCAGCAAAAGTCGAATACATTTCTTAAGTACGAGTAAATTCGGCCGGGACTTCGAATCTACTCGTAAAAGACGGGCTCGTTCCTTTAGTCCCGACGCACTTGGCGCTGAATATTGGAGAGGTCAGGAGTCGCTTAAGGTTCGTAGGCAACAGCACCAGCAGCAGAATATTGGCCGTACATTGAAAACGGTGGTTGACAGTAGAACTGCCACCATTGAGGAACAGACACGAATTGAAAGTTAATCGATATCTAAATCGACAACTCGCGATCTCCTAATCTCTAAAGCATTTCAAGGTTAAGTGTAAAATTTAAACGTAATCTCACATACTTTTGCAATTTCAGGCCCGGACGGACAATATATACGGGTTTGTATACACTGAGTACGCTGCGATGCTGCAATAAAATACTCTAACTGCATCGTAATGTATCATCAATTCTCTAACCACAATAGTCGAATTAAAATTTCAGTTTTAATAAGGGTCTGCCGGTAACATAGTTGGTTTCGACTGTCATTAATAACATACATCTATATTAATTCTCACTACTAATGTATCAATTAATACAATAATGTATATTCTTCATGCATAAGTGTCAAGTTTGTTTAAAATGAAATACAGTTACGTCAAGTACTAACATTAATAAAAAGATATCAAGTCCGAATGCCGGTTCACTCTCACGCCGGGCTGAAATTACAAAAGAGCGTTGCGATATTTACAAAACTTGATGAACTTTGAGGTTAGGAAATCAAAAGTTTAACCTCAATCTTATCGAGGAGTTTCGATGATGAGAAATGCCATGAAAAGACGCCAAACCTGCAGAAGCTTTGTGAAAATCAAATGTGTTAAATTGTCAACAAACAACAAAAGAAGAAAATCCTGAATTTATTCGTAATTTTCCGTAAGATTCTGGGTTTTATTCGTCGAAATCTCCTTTTGCTGCCTGTACACCACGAACCTTAAGGAAGCCTAATCTTTAAAATATTAAGTCGCCGTAATCGATTAAAAATGTTGCCACAACACTCTCTCTTATTGTTCGACAATGGCTTGACGAGTTTTTATTATTAGCACAATTCTCTAGGATGATTGTAGTTTGGCGATGATAACAAGCGTGTCGGCAGAGTTGCCTTGTGTCATCGATAAACGCAGGACGCGGCGCGTGTCGATGTTTATATATTTTTACAATTGAACGCGGGCGCATGTTGTGTGATGCGTGAAACGTAGGATGTGTCTGGGTCGTGAAATTGTGAAAAAAAAAAGAAAGAAAGAAACAGAAGAATAAATCATTCGACGTGTCGTTTCGAGTTTGCCAGTGCGTGCGACGTCGATGTGCGACGACGTCCTGCCACGCACGATGATATTTCGTAATGTTAACGCAGCGTGTATACACTTGGATTTATTGAAAGTTTATTGCAATGTGTTTAATATATTCAATACCTGATCGAAAATGAGAATAGTTGTTTATCGTGAGACTAATTGCGCGAGCTATGTAGGACGAGTGATTTTGCATTGGATCTTAGCGTCTGTAATTGAAGTAATTCTTGAGAGAGAAAGAGAGACAGCGACCAAGTCATAGAGAGGACAAGAGAGAGAGAGAGAGAGAGAGAGAGAAATGCGAAATAAACGAACGATAGGTGGAGCGAGAATAAGTGAGAAGAAGCGAGCGAGAGAGAGAGAGAGCAAGTGCGCAATTGTAAGAGAGAAAGAAAAGCAAGTAACGTGTGAGAATGTGTAAGAGAGGAAGGTAAGATACGAGTGTACTGTAGAATTATAAGAATTTAGATAGTAGTTGCAGTGTTAACGTATCATGAGTTTCATTTAACTAGTATCTTTAAATAAGATACACATAAAAATCCCTCCCGGAAGAAGGAAAAGGCATTGAAGCTACTTCGGCAGGGTCATAATTGGAATTCACTTGTAACAAACTAAATTCCGAAATTGATCCAACCGAATTCGCTTCGATGTGTTTCCGTTTGCCGTGCTTCTAATGTAGGAACGATGTACCGGTAACTCGTGTTGGTACCCATTCATCGAGTTTGGTTGGTTATTCGCAATCTACGAGGAACAGAATAGAAAGACGTATTCAGTCGGTATATTCGTAGAATGAGCAACCGTGACTAGTTCAGGTATCGAACAAGATTATTGTATGACTCACTATCTATATGCATATATATATACATATATATGTATATAAATATATATACATATGTATATATATGTGTGTGTGTGTGTATGTATGTATGTATATGCATATATGTATATGCATAAATATATTATTATTATTACGATTATTATTCTTACTGACATCACTACGAGAGGTGGGTTTCCAATTTTGTCGCGCAGTTTGGTAGCCGGGATAATATACAATAGTTGGCATCGCGGGGGTGAACCCAGGACCGTTATAAATAGCAAAGGGAGTTTCTCGTGCCTGAAAGAAGTACACTCCATCTGTAGGTCATGGATAGTTTTGAATTGTAAAATGTGTATCTTAAAACGTAAAGGCACTTTGATTTCTTAATTATTCGTCGAACAACGAATGCGCGTGGACGTGTCGTGCAAATTTCGGTTCTTCCCAATCGACAACCCGGATCAGTCACGAGTGTTACACTCGATCGGCAATAGGCGTGTCGAAGAAATTCAAAATTTTGCTTTACATTATTCGAGTTATGGTTAAAAAGACTTTACACGTCGAAAATTTGGACAGTGAATCGTTGAATGACGCGGAATCGTTATTGAGTGTGAATGATTTGTTTTTACCTTTTATTGTCAAGTTTTATCGTTTTTTTTTTTTTTTTTTTTTTTTTTTTTTTTTTTTTTTTTTTTTTTTTTTTTTTTTTTTTTTTTTTTTTTTTTTTTTTTTTTTCCTTAAAGAAACGGTACTCGAGGTCACTGTAAGCTGTAGAATTATTACCTTTCGTACAATATAAATGGAGAAGAAAATAAACTAACCCTGATAAAGAATGTGTATGATGTGTTTGTATTTGTCATGTATCGTTTGTGAGATAGTGCAAGAAAGTCATGCGCAACTCGGACGACGCATGTTAGTCGTGAAGGCGACATTTCACGAGATGGCGGAGCCGCTGCGACCGATGACGAGATTGTACAGCGCGATCGCTTCTCTTCGACATACGATACAGCAAGAAAGGGTATAGGTAGCAGGCGGGGGATGCTGGAGGAGCGAAACCGTTCGACCAATCACAACTTACGGTCTTTGATACTATGCATGTCAATCGCCCCCCTCCCCCTTTCGAATGTCCAAAACTTCAAGTTGTGATTGGTCGCCCCCCTACTGCGCATCCAGAACTTTACCACGACTTTCTTTCCGTGATTGGACCACGTGACATCTCGCGGTCGGCTTATCGCCGCGACTCCTTCATCTCTATGAAATTCTGTGTCTGAAATTCAAACAAAATGGATTGTTCAACCCCCTGAACGTCTACATTTCGATATTCTCTGATCGCGTTGAGTGAATTAATCGCAGGGGCATTGGTTTTGTCTCGACATTTTTTTTTTTTTTTTTTTTTTTTTCCTCAACACACAACGTGGCCGTTTAGCAGATTCAGCCAATAGAAAGCGGATCAATCTTCTGAATGCGGCTGTCGTAGCTCGTGCCTGCCGGTGAAATCGAAATTCGATCACCGAGCCAAGTCAAACATTTCGATTTTCTTATAATTCCTTAAACCTGTACCCGCTTAAGTCCAACAGCGGCTAAGGGAACGAACGAAACGTCGCGTATTTCTATGAGTACAGTTGTACCAGAACGACGCGTTATTCGTATACGGATGGTTTATTATCAGTATTCACTCGATGGTGGTTTTTTTATCGGCAAGATGTATGTAAAATCGATCGACTTGCTCCACGTTAACGTTTGGACTTTGAGATTAAGGCAGTGCTCTGCACGCGATTCATCAACTGACCGAATGTACAAGAGATTGTGCACGGTGTGCGGTGCATCTTTGTGGGATGAACTCGACGCATTTGCTTATCGGTGTGGATGTTGACGCGCGGAAAGCTCGCATTCTGATTCTGACGGACGCACCTATAGGAAATAAATAAACGAAGCGTTAGTCGACATTTACTTTTATCAGTGGTTTTATTGTATTTTATTGTATTATAGGGAGAGAAAGAGAGAGAGCGAGCGAGAGAGAGAAAGGAGCGAAAGGGATTGAAAGTAGGGGAAAAGAGTGCACCGTTGATGTTGATGCTTTCGCGAGTGTGACCCAATTGCTAAAATGTACGTCTGAATTTTCCACAATTGAATGTTTATATAACGCAAGAACAAACGAAACGTGGATGAAGGAGAGAGAGAGAGAGAGAGAGAGAGAGTCCTCGTCGGGCAGTCTTCGTCGTCGTGCACGGCCGTAAAGCGCAAGACGAAAGTTTTTAACGAAATTTCAATGAAGTATGCAAAAGAAAAAAAAAATAACAATAGCGATGACACCCGGTCACTTCCAAATCGTTGCCAATGAATTGAATGCCGACAAACGAATAGAGACGCAATCGTTGCTCGCGGAGATGGATGCCTGGGAAAGCGGTTTGGAAGCGATCGCGTGGAATTTGTATATAACGGTGATAAAAGACCAGATTATAGTGTCCGCGGTCGATAATGGACAAAATGATGTGTGCTGAATGCAGAGATAGAATTATAAGACGAAACAGCTAGTAGCCCCAAGACTGATCGCAAAAACGATATTTACTTCTAGCATCGTCAAGCGTCGCCGATAACTTTTCCCGTGACGATGGCAAAGTCTCGGCGAGCAGGTCGTCGACCCTTGGCCATTATAACGGAGAGATCGTGTGTTTTTTTTTTAGGGAGAGAGAGAGAGAGAGAGAGAGTGAGAGAGAGAGAGAGCGCGAGAGATTACGTATGATTTCTATAATGCATCTGTGATCGAAGAATGACAACCGGAAGACGGCCGCGGCGAAGTTGGCCGTTTTCAAAATCATTTATTTTTCTTTTTTTTTTTTTTAATTTTCCGAGAACGATTATATATGTATATACATACATATATTGTCGCTTGGACGCCTCGTATTTGGAAATATTTTCTCGCGTCGGTACGAGTATAATATCTGCAATAATCACCATTAGGGCCATCATTCATCGCGTAATTTAACATTATAACGAGAGAGGCATCCTTGTAATTCTATCCGTTGTTATATGTAAGACAATATTGTTATGTCGTTGTACGGGAGACATTATTGTTCCGGCCGACGTTGAATTCTGTATCGCAAATCGTGGGCGCTTGTATATGGGCCGATACAAATTTTACGGTAATTCAGTCAAGGGGCATCTGTTGCGCGCGGAGAGCGACGGTAGTGAGCATGGATGGACAACTTACGGGAAACAGAGATATTTATTTATCGCGAAGGAGGGCCGTCGGCAGACTCTCGACGCATTCTTCTCAAAATAGCATAACGAGTCAGCATTAAGCATTTGAATTTCATTACGTACTTGGCAAAATAAACGTAAAATGCGAGCATACTCTGCAGCACTGTCTCCTTATTACCATTTTCACGCGGCGCTACCGTTTTGGAGGGCAGGCATATATAGGTCGAAGCTTGAAACGATCGTCACGTGAGAATGCAGCTTTACGGTACCTTTCCACGAGCGTCAATTGATTTTCGCCTTCACAGCCCCTCGTTGAGGAGGATCTGCTAAAGCGGCTCGGTCCAAAACCGTTTTAGGGCGCTTTTGCGTGTCTTTTCAGCAATCTGCGTGAAATTTTAGCGAAACCGGTTTAGAATTGGGGTAGAATTCGCAAGAATAAAAATGCGAATTTTAACGTGAATTCTATATAATTGCGAATATTCGCCCAATACTGAACCGATTTCGCTGAAAATTGTGAAATAATCGTACAAAGCGCCCTAAAACGGGGTCGGGCTTGAAAATGTAATTGATTTCTGTTTAATTCGGGTATTTTAGTTTAGGAATTGATGTCATGGACCGGGACCGCTTTATAACTTCCTCTTAAGGGGTTACACCACAGTATAGAGGGAAAATATGTAAAGTACGTTTTATATAATACATACAAATATTCATATACAAAATGTATATTTTCACAAAAGAAGTCACAAAATTTTTTATAAAACAAAAAGTAAGCAATATAAAAACAAAATCCTACGTGTGTCGATAGATAAAGGCATTTTGAATATTATCGTCAAAATTTCAAGTCGATCGATGAAGATTTGCTCGAGTTATGTGTCCGGCCGTCTAAAAAAAGTGGTTTCGATAAAAACGCGTTTAAAATTTTAAGTACTAAAAATTCGTATAATATTTTCATATACCTCTAATCTGCGATGCACCGTACAATTGGCCTTCCGAGTCAATGTCCTCCAGTCGTTTCTCCTCTCGATCAGGTTTTAAGTCGAGGCGGGTCTGTTTCGAGCCATCGCTCTATGCTTGTTCTGCCTTTTCGATGCGTTTCTCGTCCACTTCCTGACACAGATCGAAACTGTTCGAGCCGATTGTCAATCTCACGACCTCTGGTGTAGTTAACATTGATGCGAGGCCGAAAACGCATGTAGCAATGTTGTGGCAGCAATATCAATTATTTTTGGAGCCATGTAGCCCACACAGTCGAGTTAAAACTCATTGTTGTTTACATCATGCAATTCTTCAGAGCGCCGAAACATTTCAATTGCTGCATCAGCCTCCATTTTTCCAGCCGATACCTCGTGGTTCGTTCGGCATTCGCTCGCGTGTTTTCCCGCCTATTGTTTCTTCTTGGGCTGTATTCGACATACTTTTCTTGGAAACTACTTCTGTTGCAGTGCAAATGTGTGCAATGGTATTGTCATGAGTCGATTGAAAAACGGGTCGGGGCGATTACACAATCGCGCAAAATTTTCTTAGCCCTTGCAGACCAACTCCAAGCATCGCATGACAACAATAATTCTTCGATTAATCTCTTAGGCATTCTTGATATGTGGGCTGTTCGGTATTTCTTTTATTTTTCGCATTTGCCACAGGATGCAACAATTTAAAATCCCAATCCTCGTTTACTGGTTTAAAAAAATTTAACTTTAAGACGAAAAATTGAAGATACGAAATTTGTAGACAATCAAGTCAAATTTTGTATGTAATGGCTGCCTTTCTTTTCTCAACAATTTGTTTAACGTTCGCACCCCTCCCTTGCCATTTTTTGACATCTACCCAGATAGCAAAACAGCAGGTATGTCCGCTTTTATCCGACAACACACCGGAAAATTACAGAAAATATGCCGATTGCAGCAATTTGCCGGTCTGTTGTAGAAAAAAATCGGACTTTCCTGCTGTTTTGCTCTCTGGGTAGTTTGTGTATGATACGTGTAAGCAACACTCGAAGCATCGAATCCAAGCATGTAACGAAGATATACCAAATTCTAAATATGTCTCATTTATATATCAAGTTCAACCATCTGATTAAGATCATTTAAGTCTTTGGAGGTTGCGTTACACATATAACAACGTTGTGCTGAGCCAGTTTCCAACAGTGCGTTGCAAACTTTCCCGTCCACCATTGTTAGTGATAAACTGTAACGCACCTTAATATTCCTGCCGCGAAAATATTCTCTAAACGGAACAAGTTTGTCCACTTGGTCTGTGACATATTTCACTTCGTTTCTGGTTGTTTCCGGTGTTTCTTTTAAATATTCTACTTTTATTGGTCTGCAAAACCGTGTGGAAGAAGGCCGTGGATTTTGCCATATGATCATTTCTGTATCATCCTCTGCAATGTGCACCAATTGCAAAGGTACTAGTGATGTAAAAAATATACTGCTATCTGTTACTGCATCGTCATTATCGGAAAACTTTTGCTTATAAATACTTTGTCCCTTGGATGGGCAGCTTATAACAACCTGAAAATAGGCCTCACTACGAAGTTACAGTCCACTTTCAATCCAAATGCCCCTTTGCCTGGGCTAAGAGGTATTCCATTGAGGAAGAGAATCACATTGTCTCTATCAATTGAGAACTCGAGTCAGAGAAAGTCTAACTAAATTATCGATAAGCATCAACATTCTCAACAGCAGCACTTTCTTTCTGGGTTGGGTGTACCGAGCAAGTACATAGTTAGTTTTCGATTAATAGTTCTTTATTTTTTTATATACATTCACAAACTATCTTAGATTAATTCATTATATTTGCCCTTATATAGGCCGTGATAAGGGTTGAGACTCGTACAAAATAATTTTACCCAAATATTGAACAATCTCTTTCAAAGGATGAACAATTTAATTATAACTTATTTATATAAATCGTTGATAATTTTATTAATACGCAATGGAACTCACGTTTGTTATAAAAGCCATGAATGAAATTACATTTGTGGGGTTGTCTTTGACACACTATGTAAATGACGCTACGTTGAAAAATGTATCGGTTATTTTACAATCCACAGCACCCGAGTACATATATTTTTCTTAACCATGACTGACAAAACGAAAAAAGGTCAGAGTTGTTTCATTTAAATTATTAGTGTCAACATAATTTTCCATTTGCCATATATGTAGTATGAAATGTTACCTCGATCTCTTTAAAAAATCAATTTTTTAATAAACGTAATAATCATAGATTTAATTAATATTAATATTGTTTTTAATGATTTTGTCACGATTTAAAAATAGATTATTATTTATTTTCTATATTCTTTTGAATAACATTTCATATTCGTTTTGTCAGATCACTTGTAATGAACCTTAAGTTCAAATTAAAAGATTTAACGGCCATTTTGGTTTCGTCATTAAACTAATTACCGGTTTTAATTTAGCTTCTCCATAACCCTATAAACTATTATGTAGTGATTATTTTGTATTAGCAACTTAACATGGTAAATGTATTTTCAAGTCGATTGGGTTAGGAAATAGATCACAATCACAAATGTTAATTCTCAATTACAGTCTACATACAACTTTGTCATAGATTCAAAAAGACAAAAAAGAATTATCAGAGCAATCCCAGAAAACGAAAAAGGATTAGGAGGTCAAATTTTGGATTTTCTGAATACTTCTTAATCCAAATTTTGAACATTCAATCCTTTTTCGTTTACTGGGATTCTAATAGATCTATTTTTCCGCATCCCAAAATTTCATTGTCCCATGTCGTTGATTTTATCAAAGTGTCTTCTTCATTTTGGCACTCTGATTCTTTCTATGGGTGTCGTCTCATTTTCATTAATTTTAACTTTATTCAATTTTTCGTAAGTTTCGATATTTATCGTTATATCTATATAACGATAAATTTTACAATAGTTCCATTCTTTGGTGATTTTCATTTGTCAAAATTAATTGTTTTCATCATGTTTCAACTATGGATTATATCACACAGTAATAAGGTCTGTGAGTTTGATTTTAATTTGACAATTTGCCAGCGAAAAGTTCAGTTGATTAGAGTAATTGTTTGAAATTTATACGTTTACAAATATTTGACCTGTTTTCGTCAATAAGCAAGAGTAAAGGCGACTTAGAAATTTGGTTTTTAAGGAGCCAGCAAAGGAAAATAAGTCGATCGATCATACATTATGAGAATGATTAATAAAACGCGAGGTGAAGATAATGAAAATAATTGCGTATTAATCTTTCGTATTTCCTAGCAACTTTTCTGTAGTCTCAAATTATTGAAATCTATTACATTTACAATTATAGAATCGCTTACGATAAGCATCCTAGCTTACAGTTTCAGTATAACGACATTTTAATAGATAGGATTAGACATTTCGAAACTACATATACTAAATAGATCGTATTGCCCGTGATATTTTAAATATATTGCACAATAACATTTAAACTAAAAAATTATAGCTACATTCATTATGATAATTTTTAAACAAGGATATCACTGGCAATGAATAATTAAGAGAAGGATAAATAAAAGCATCTCGCGAAGGTATCGCTTGCTGACCGATAGTGTAGAATTTTAGCACTTTATTTTAAGTCTTGATTTGAACCGGGGATCGAGGTCGTATCCGAGTATCGTTCTAGCTTGTAATGCGGGTAAGGTCTTTTTGGAGTTCGCCTGGGCTTGAGGACTGACTGATGGATGAAGGCTGCAAGTTGATGGAAGATACGTTTCTGCCTGAGGGATGCTCGAGACGGATGGTGATTGGAGTGAACATATAGGTGAGCTTAAGTTTTGAAAAAGAGGCGTGACTCACGAGTGCAGCGAACAGTCGAGGCAGCTGTTGTTGGTTCATCCGACTTTGATGGAATATAGTACACTCGATAAATAATAAACTGGAGTAATCGGTTATATTGCTTATCAGAAAGCTTGACTAGTTTTCATCGAATGTCGGAGTGCTTGAACGTAAACGATCAGCGGGACTCGTCTTCGCGTCACAGTGCGAATGATAAGAGCGCTGCCTGAGAATAGCAGAAGTAAACGCGAGTGAAATTTTGGTCGTGTATGAGAATACGAGAGAACGAGCAGACGCGTTTACCGCTCTCTTTTCAAATGATTTAAACAAGCTAGTCACTTGAGTCTACTTTTATCGTTAATCGCAGTTTTTAAAATAGTTGGGTTTTCACACAAATATGTCTATACTTATAAAAAATCTATTTACGTCACGTGAAAATACATATAATTGAGTTTTTGTTTGGTTCGAATGCAGTGCTCATTATTTTGTTACAAAAAATTAAGGTATATAAATTTCCTCAAGACCTACAAATTAAACTAATAATTAAGAACAATAGAGGGGGGGGGGGGGAGCATTGAAAAGTATTGACGTTACAAACGAATACTTTTTTAATGCTTCTCTATTATTCTCAATTCTATTTTTCTTTTATAATAAGTATTTTTGTATTAATTTCAGTACTTTCCTTAATGAATCTGAGACCTCATTTGACTAGCTCCAAGTATCAAATACAAGTAGATCAGTAATAATTTCTTCTTTTACAGATTCTGAAGGCAATTGGAAATCTGCTCCTTCAAAAAGAAGCTTTCAAAATGAGCATTGAAGGCAAATTCAAGATGGGTAAGTTACTTCCGGACCGCAATGAAAGACTTCCACAGACCCGAGAAAAGTTGGCCTAAAGAAGAAGTAGCCGATTCTAATCCGAATTATTTATATAAATTGTATAAATGAGATGTCAATATTAAAACGAGCAGTAATACGGAAGTTTTTGATATTTATTTTACTTCATCGCACAGTTTGGACTGTGATCGATTTCTACATTAGCTATAGAGCTTTGAGCTACAGGTTAAATAACTGTAAACGTATTGTAACTGTTTAAGTTGTAATTCATGGCAGTGAGAACACATATGTGTTTCGTCACATCAAACCAGGGGTTTCGGAATATACACGAAAAAAACTGAGTCGCTATACTTATATTTGTAGGAGGACTTTGGCGTAGAGAAATATCCTCCAGTCTTCTTTTCCCTTTGTTGTCTAAGGTATTGATTTACATTTGAGTTGATGCATGTGAAATCCATTTGCCTGCAAACTGATCAGAGGAACTCAAATGTGAAGTTCTTGTAGGTTGGAATATCATACATCGGGTGGCCAAAGTATGAATGGAATGTATCTGGCATATCGTGGCCTATGAAGAAAAATGTTACAGTACATCTTTTTAGCACTATATGTAATAAAGCAAGTAATATTTTTTATATTACTTCAATCTATTAATTTAAAAATTATAAACGTGCAACTAAAAACTGATTAAATATGTCGGAGTAAAACAGCCATGCAAGATAAAAGAAGTCTTTTACTTACTGCTCATGTCATCAACTGTATTTTCTATATCATAACCGTTATCGTATCTCGTTCGTTTCTTGGGATCAGAGAGAATACTATAGGCTTCATTAATTTCTTTGAATTTCTTTTCTTGTTCTTTTTTCTCTCCATCCGATGCATTTGCGTGGCGATCTGTGCAATTGAAGGATTTTTGTTAAATCCGTTAAAGAATGTTGACAAGTATTAATAACCTAAACTTTACCTGGATGATGAACCATTGCTCTCTTTCGATATGCTTTCTTGATGTCGTTTGTTGATGCAACTTTCTCAATACCAAGAATTTTATAGTAATCTTTTCGTTTTGATTTTTTGAGTGCCATTTTGGCTTCCATTAGTAACCGTTTATTATCTGTAGAAATAAATATAAAGTACAATATAAACCACGAAAGATATTTAATTTGTGAATTAAGTAAAAAAACGAATAAATGTATCAATAATTATAACAATGTATACCTCGACTCTTATCCATTTTGCAAGCTTTTTCATAATCTCGGACAGCTTCTTCAAAATCTTGAAGGTCCATGTGACACGATGCTCTCCTCAGGAGAGCTTTAAGGTAATTTGGGTCGAGCTTCAAAGCTTCATTACACTCTGATATGGATTCTTTCAATCTAGCTAACTGTGGAGCGATTATACAGAATTACAAAGAATTCAACTTCCTACTTGAATGGTAAGAATTAAAAAAAAAAAAAAATCTATAAATGAACAATACAATTATAATGTAAAAAAATATAAAAATAGTAATGTAGTTACATTTCAACGTCCTAATTAAAATGCAAATAAATTTTAATACAATTAAAGATAAACTAAAGATCTTCATAAACTATTACATATACATTTAATTATTGTTACGACTATATTTGTTTCAATTTTAAGTTACCTTTGCTAAAACTGTAGCTTTATTAAAATGTAGCTTTGCATTTGTCATGGTATTCAATGGATCGATAAGTAACGCAGAAGTGTATAAATTATATGCATCTTGATATCGCTCAGTCTTGAAAGCTGCATTGCCTTCGTCTTTTTTTTGCTTCAATGTTTTTGCTTTCTATAATAAAATTTAATAATATAATAAAATCAGTGTAATTAACTTTACATAAGGTACAAAAGACAAACCTTATATATATCTAGCGCTTTAGTGTGATCCGGTGCAAGTCTAAGAACTTGCTGAAAATGTGTAAATGCTCGATCAATGTTGTCCTGGTAATACAGGCAAACTCCTCGTACATATAACGCATCAGCATTATGTTTGTCAGTATGTAGAACATCACTGCAAGAAGAATGGTTTATTATAAGCGTTTTTATCTCTCGTCTCTGCATTCTTCCAAAAGAGTATCTCAAAAGTTTATAGACTTTATTTGTAAACAAGTGAGGTTTTATGCAATGAACTTACGAATGATAATTTTTTGCATAGATTACGTACCTGGCAAGGTCTTGTGCTTCTTGATATCTCCCTAAATATGTCAAACATTCTGCTTTAGCTATTTTGAATCGTGGGCAAAATGTGCTAATTTTCAAACATCGGTCCATACAGTAGACAACCTAAAATAAGAATAATTTCTATGTGTAAAATGATGCTGATGGATGTCAAAGAAAAAATATATAGAAATAGAAATACCTTGCGGAAGTCTTTGGCAGCGTATGCAACTTCGCTTTCTCGAATGAATCTTTTAATAGTTTCAAGGTCATTGATTTCAGAAAGTACGGACTGTTTGGAAGGCTCAAGTTTTTCTAACTTACTTAAAGCATTCTCTGCTTCCATTACGTCGCCTAATATTAAAGAACATTTGACTACTCGAGCATATGCCTATAATCAGTACATTTTTATTAGAGAGAAAAAAAAAAAAAACAAAAAAAAAAAAAAAAAAACATTGTCTTCAAAACAAATAAATATGCAGGCAAAAGATGAATCATTAAAAGAGCTGGAATAGGAGTATAAATACCTTCATGAAATTCGGATCTAATTCAATACACTTTTTAGCATCTTTTAAAGCGTCTCTATATTGACTTAACATCATGAAACAAGCTGATCGATTACTATAATATCGAGCAATATCTGGACATAATTCTGAAATATCGAAAGAAATTATTTAAATATAGAATTATTTTAGACAGTACACATTTATATTTATGATTAAATTTGAGTTGTACCTATGACTTCATTGTAACCTATTAAAGCCTTTTTGTACTCTTTCGAACTGTATAACCGATTTGCCTCTTCTTTCTTCAACTCTGCCACCCTACAGAAGTATCCAATTGTTATTAATGTAAATTGACACCAGTAAATTTATTTTCATTATTGGGTTTTGATAGTTACATTATTTTTATTTAGAGGAATATGAATGAGAATTAGGTGTACGCCAAATTGTAGAAAACCGATAAGCGACTTACAAAGTAATAAAGGTTTTCTTTGCTCGAGATGACATTAGTTACTGATAACATCTCAGTATCTATAGTAACATGCATTATGACAATAATTCAAATGCATAATAAACTTTGTTCTACGAAGAGTGAAATATGCGTTTAACTGTCAAATTTTTAGAAGAAAAAGTTGAAAATCATGTATTTACAAAAGTAACAGGAGTAATTTGTACAGATTTTGTATGCCTGCATCACCTACTGATGTATATATATATATGTATATATATATATATTATGAACAGGGGATAGGCGAAGAAATGTGATGCAAGTAGAAGATCGTCATTGGAAGGAAGATAAAAGATATAAAAATTGTCTAGATAGAGTTAATTTCGGGCACTTGCTCTTCGGGTTTGTTATTTTCCTTCCTGCATTAGAAATCTATCAGCCGAAACATACTGTACCCTATAAGTATTATATATATCAGTGGTATTACCAAATTCAATATCTATTTTACTAAATTCAATAATGATAAAATTTGATAATTTCTATAATACAACTATATATAATTATATATAATTTATATTATACAACTCAAATAATTCTGAATAGAACTTGTCGTAAGAACAAAGTATAAAAATGCTTGGTTTTTATGATATTGAGCATGCAACGATAGTCGCACAGAGCAACAATGCTCCTTAACAATATGTATTTAAATACTTAGTATGAGCCATTATTTTGTACCTTTATATAATTAATAATTCCAAAATATAATTGTATGATGTGTGTTGTTTCAGCAAGTTGCTAGTGTATTGTTGGATAATTGCGGATTTATACATTACTTTGCTCTATGGAATTGTTAATTTCATACATATGCTCATGTATTAATACCCCAGTAATTGAGACAGTAAAGATATCATAGATAAAAAAGAAAAAAGAAAAAGTAGAATTGAAAGTCATGTACGCATTTCCTTCGATTAAAGTTGAAAGTAGGTTGGCAGGTTTTTATTAAAATTATTCATTATACTTGACTACGATGACATTTCATCATTTCATACATGTAGGTCTGTTTGAAATGTCTGGTAGTACTATTGTAGGTAAATCGACTGGAAGCTATTTCCGAATTATTTAAAGCAGGGTCAACTTTTGAAAATTTGAATTGAATTCCATGTAAATCATTAAAAACAATTAACAAGAATTTGGATTTGTGCTGTTGAACTAATTTTCTTGATGTTCTAATTCTTTTTTGTTTACGTGATGTCAAAGTTCGAAATATTTGGGTCGAATGAAAATCATGAAAAATATACGTATATATATTTAATATCTGTAACCTTTATCACAGAGAAGTTCCTTATAAAACTTAAGTAAGCATTAATTGTTCATACCCCTAAATCGTAATTCTATTGTACTTTTATATTGTAGTCTAATAATTATGCATATTTTTGACCTTGTGACGTATAATGCACAAAGAACACAAAATTAAATATAAAAAAGATAATATAAAATATATGTAGACTCATTTTTGTTGGACCCAATGTTTTGAACTTCAGCAACATTCGTTTACTAGATATGTTGTTATTACAAGACCAGTCGGTATAATAAATGCAAGACATTATACCATACTCATTTCAATAGTGAATATACTAGTAGTTGTTCAATTTTTCGTACAATCTTTTACATTTTTGAAAAATAAATATTAATAGTTTGTTAATATTACATTGTTTTTGATCGACAAAATATTGAATAATTAATTGTAGATACATAATTAAAATTTTATAAATACAACACAACGATAAAAGAGAGATTTTACAAGAGTTATCGAAACTGATGTTTCGATATCAAGTTTAATGATGAGGAATTTTTCGCGAAGTATTATTATATGTTCAACGACAAAGAGATCATCAAGTGAAAGTCAGGCAGGGAGTAACAACAGTCATTCTAATTAACATTGCGAACATTATAAGAAAACATATTGTTTCCTTCAAGGTTCAAAATGAAAACAGCAAAACATTAAGGGGACACGTGTAAGAGTTTCAGCTGATAACGGAAGGTGTTTAATGCGGGAATGCTTACTCTTCTGTGGTTGAAGGTTCATCGTCGATGATCATTACCGAGACATCGTCAGGGTCAGGATCGTCGATCACCTTTCGTTCTTTTGGAGAACTCTCGATACAAATCACGTCGTCATCCATATCGCTAGCTGAAGACTTTTCTCGTTTTCGCTTCACTTTAAAGCCGTCATAAAAAACTGTTGATTGAATAGGAAAAAACGTTTGCAGTTTTTGTTAACACGAAAACTTGTATGCACCACGCACTTTGTCTTCTTTTCTTTCCAACCTTTCCGTTGCGAGAGCGACAATCAACGATAATGGATTAAACGCGAAGAACGTTTTCACGAGACTTATTGGTCGTCCGGTGGAAACGGGATTTGATTGCGTTCGAGTATTTCAAATATTTTCGCGCGTTTTCTCGTATTGTGTATATATTTACCTATATATGCATATAGATTTACATTATATGGGATTCAAACGGTTATAACCTCGATCATATTCAATGGGAATTGATGAGAACATCGTCATTCGTCCACGTTGACTTAAATGGGTTATTCTGTCGGATTTCCTCCAATACAAATTGAATATGGGAATTAATCGTGAACGTCATCGCTTCCAGATCAACAGGATTTTAACGGAATTTGTGAGTTATGGTTTATTAACCGGATTTAATCGGAGATGCCCGCATTTCGATCTGAATGGGGCTTCTATAGCGGATTTCAATCGGTATGCCCATTAAATGGGTTTTAATGGGTATAATTTGTGTATGTAGAAGAATGTATAGAATTTGTAAAAAGCGGTAGGTTATTGTTTTACTAATAACAATTTAATTGTTTAAATAGATATATCTCGAAAACGGTAAGTCGTACGTAAAAAAAGTTCAACAAAAAATGTTCGTCTACTTAATTAGAAGGAAAAAGGTTGTTCCCAGTAATCGAAAATGCATTGAAAGGTCAAAAAACGAATTAAAATGGATCCAAAAGTGCATTATTCAAATGGATAGAAAATGAATCAATTTCAATCCACTTGAATCCATTTTAATTCGTTTTTTGACTTTTCAATGCATTTCCGATTACTGGGTTGCCACTTTTCTCGTATTGTTGATATTTTCCGAGATATACGCCATTTATCAATTATAGACAATCAACAAATGCGCGGCGGCGCCGCGCCGCGACAGGGCGTACTTTTATTAATGAACATTACAGAAAAAAAATAACAAATAGGATGTTTATTATGCAAAATTTTGTGCTCTTTCAAATGGCGCTGTTAAAATTGACGAAAAAATCGAAATAAAAAAGTTACAGAGTATTTAATGATGAAAAACCTATATTTTTTTGTGATATTTTTGAGTTTAACGCTTGTTTTGATCCCGATATAATAAGTGATTGAAATATGTCAAAATGCTACAAATTATCATTATACACATTCTAAACTTCAAAATGAACCCAATCCGAAATCCATATTCAAGATGGCGGCTTCAAAAATAGAGGCTGAGTCCTGAAAATCAAAATGCTGCGGATAGACCGTTTATTGTACAATTATATATATATATGTCCATTGGAGATTGGAACAGATTTTCTGGACTCAGCCTCCATTTTTGAAGCCGCCATCTTGAATATGGATTTCGGATTAGGTTCATTTTGAAGTTTTGGATGTGTATAATGATAATTTGTAGCATTTTGACACATTTCAATCATTGATCGGGATCAAAACAAGCGTTAAACTCAAAAATATCACACAAAAATATAGTTTTTTCATCATTAAATACTCTGTAACTTTTTTATTTCGATTTTTTCGTCAATTCTACTAGCGCCATTTAAAAGAACACAAAATTTTGCATAAGAAACGTTTTATTCCTTATTTTTTTCTGTAATGTTCATTAAAAGTACGACCCCTGTCGCGGCGCGGCGCCGCCGCGCATTTGTTGATGGTCTAATTGATAAATGGCTTATATCTCGGAAAATATCAACAATATGAGAAAAGTGGTAAGAACCTTTTTCGTTCTAATTAAATAGACGAACATTTTTTGTTTAACTTTTTTTTTCGTACGACTTGCCGTTTTCGAGATATATCGATTTAAACAATTAAATTGTTAATAACGATGAACCTACCACTTTTTACAAATTCTACCCGACATATTCGGATTCAGGAGGTCAAAATCTATAAGAATCCATATATATCTCGAGGCGACATTTCAAGTCACACAGAAGCACAGCGTCTGGACTACAGGAGTTCAATAGGATTTAACTGGAAATGCGCTTTCACGGATTCGAATGGTCTTCTATATCGGATTTCAACCGGTAACCTTTCAATGGGTTTAAATCGTAATTTTTTCTTTGCTAATTTCAGTGATATTGTATTACGTACTGACCGATTCAAGTTCAATGGGATTCAGTAGGATATTTCCCATTCGAATCCGAGAAGAGCA
>JAPYZR010002779.1:0-33066 GCA_030522945.1 Trichopria nigra
TGAAAAATTCAGTGAAAATTTGTGGAAATAAATTATTTTTCCATACCTACCTCAAAAATAATTTGTTTCCAAAAGTTCTCATTTAATTTTGAATGATTTCCTCTGGCATTTTTTTGGTGTGTGTATATGTTATGTAGAATCACCCTTCCAGAGCCCAAATTTAAAAAAAAAGTTTGAATAATTTGTTATTGATACTTTTATTGTTGCAAAGCTCAGTTGGTAACTGTTCTACTTTAGAACCCTCTTAACAATATATTTACGAAAAATTGCCAAGTAACTAATTTATGGTGATTTTTGTAACCTTGTTTCTCCTCCAGTCACGTGATTACGATGTAAAAGCGTAAGATGAAAAAAAAACTCATTGAAAAGGTTCCCGTCTATAAAGTAGAACAGTTACCGACCTAATCTAAAAAGCGAAAAAAGTTCAAATTTCAAATTTTTTCAACGTTTGGACCGTGGTACTGCTCCAAAAATAGCAGTGATTATTGGGTGGAACTTGAATGAGAAATACTGGAAATAAAGAAAAAGAAAATTTCGAGAAAGTTTTTCTTTTTTATATTTACTTAATTTTCGTTTAATTTCCCGCCGCTTTCACGGGTAGTTTCGTAAGGATCATATTTATTGTGTAGAATTACCAGTATCAGGCACAAAAACTTGAAAAAAAAAATATATAATTTTGAATTGGCACTTTTTTACCTTCTAGGTTAGGTTGGTAAATGTTCTACTTTAGAATCCGCTTCTGCGCATGTGCTAAAGTTGCAGGTGGCGCTACATTACTACGCTAGCGCCACCTACAACTATAATGCATTCAACCCTTAAGGGGATTCTAAAGCAGAACATTTACCGACCTAACCTCGCCACAAGAAAAGTGTAAATTAAAAATGACTGAAACCTTCTTTTCAAAATTTGGGTTCTGGTAGGATACTTCTAAATGTATATAAAATCTACAGCAAAGGATGTATATCCTCGAATTGAAAAAGTAACAAAAATTCGGAAAACAAATTCGTCCCAATAAACGCATAACGGTATTTAAAGACAATAAAAGTTTGAAATAGGTGCAACTTAAAACGATATTTATTTATAATACAAACATACATACATGTATAAACTAAAAACTCGTTAATCCTAATTATGAGGAACGTAATTCTGTGCTGCTTGCTGATAAGAAGGTAGAATAGCCGAATTTTGATCCTGCTCTCCCGAGCTGCAGAGCATTCCAACTAGGGTATAATCTACGAACGGCGGTAGTTCAATGTCGTTCACATCCCCGTAGTGTCCTCCGTGTTGACCTTCGCAAAATTGTATCTGCGGAGCTTTCGTATCCAACACTTCGCACGTATAATGACATCTACTATCTATACCATTGGGATAATAATACGAGTCTGGACTATTTTGGGCATGGCCACCAGGAAAAACCCGTTCCGTGCCAGGGGTAGTTTGCTCGTGGGCCGCGTACGACAGTCTTTCATCTATCCGGTGATGATTGTTGTGAGGTGATCGATTTGGACTCACGCGATGATTCGAACCTTCGATTATTTGATGATAGTCGTCGAAGGTAGCGAACGGAGCAGCATGATTAGCCTCGGATACCGGGCTTTGACTAGAAATAATTTGAGGCTGCAGTCTCATTTGCTTCTGGGACTCGAAGTCGGTGAAATTCAGGCAATTCTCTTGCGGGGAAGTCCAGTAGTTGGGGTTATGTCCGCTTTTGGACTGCGGTTCCTCAAAGTGCTTTTGGCTGTGATGAGGAACCCTTTGGTAGGCTTGATAATTGATATGATTGTTCATCGTATGGTTTTGATTAGTGTCCTTTTCTACATCGAAGCTGTGGGTCTGGTGGAGTCGTTCCTCCTGGTTTTGGGACAGGCTCAGGTGACTACTGCTAGAATCTTCGCTGAGATGCTGGTTCCAATAATTCGGTTCGTTGTTTTCAGCTTTAGCTGAAATTTCGTATTTTATAGTACCGCTACCAAGATCTAAAAGGGTCGGCGGGGAACGAGCGACTTCCTGCGTGCTCATGGGGAAGTCAGGGCGCAAAGGTTGATCCAGCTGAAAGATTTCTTCCGGCTGGAACAAGTCGTTCGTAAAGCTGGGGAAATCGGCAAAAGCTGCTTCCTGGGGAACTTGACTTGGGAGGCAATAACCGAGCGTGGTTTCCTGAGGTATCGTATCCTGCATCCAGTAACGAGTCTCATTCCCCGTCATGTGGGGGTAAATCTGCGCTTGTTGTTGCTGAGGTGGCTGATAAGTGGGGATCGAAGTCTGAAGACCGCAAACGCATTCGAAAGGTGAACAAGAACAAGAATATCCTGAAACAAACGAAAGGAACTTTAGGTTATTGACCTAAATATATAATAACAGCAATATATAGCAATAAAAGTGTTTCTCTGATTATTAACGAGTAAATAATGTCTAGAATTTAGCCAGCTGTCGATGTAAAATTGTTCGCACTTTATTTACCAAAGTGCGTGCTCGAAAAATGAATGATAAAAGAGTGGCGATAAATGTCCATCGTTAACGTTACAAGTGAAAAAATCCAGCGAGCGAACCTTTGTCGGAAATTAGTGGCGGCGGCTGAGCCGTCCTTGGCGGCTGCTCCAAAGGTTCGGTACTCGGCCTCTTCGTACCTCTCAGCGTCATCAGCTGCAAATTTATATCGATTTTAATTTCAATTATCCCAACGGGTGACCAGTTAATCAATGTTGTTAACAAGGGACGCGGCTAGTTTACGAAATCGGCAAAATCCCTGTTTCCCGGCTTTTAATGGGAATTTCAACGGAGGCAAATGGAGATGTAAAGGGGAACGCCAGCCAAAGAAAAAAAAAAAAAAAAAAAAACAGAAAAAAGAAAAGTAAAAACATTAATTGACTGGATAATCGTAACAAATGTAAGTAAAGGCGCTCAAAAGTAGGTCGAACCTTAGAGCCGAGTGCAGCTTCTCTCGCGAGGAGAACCGCCAATCCTCTGACTCGCCTTCCAGTTCCTACGCTTCTCCTCGCCTCGGAAGTCGATTTAGCCTCTGGTCGCGGATGGTCGTGTTGTCCTTTTGCTTGGAAGAAGATCGCGTGCTCGGTATGTCTCCAGAAGTGCGTCACCGGATAGCCGCAGTGGCCCCGGCACGAAAGGATCTCCAGGCGACCGACGCACTGCCTATTCGGGCACGGCTTCCCCTGCTGCTTCTTCCTAGCCTACCAAGTAATTAAGAAGCAGTTTTATAACCGAACCAATTAAATCTCAGGGACGCTCGTTCGTCGTATCTCGATATATGATTAATTATTACAACAAATAAACATCAATATGTCATCGGACGAAAAAATGCGGAATGCGCATTTCAAAGATCGATTTAAGTATACGAGCCGAGAGGATCCATAAATTTGCTAATTAAGGACTTCTCGAAAGTATTTCTGCCGCATTTCATAATTCGATATTGAAATTTTTAATTGATTTCCGGTACCTTTCCCCGTTACGTTCACCTACATAACTTTTTTTTTTTTGTTCTTCTACATCTTATCTAATTACAGATTCGCGCCTAATGACCCACAGACTCTGTCAATTCACAGCAGCCACGGCCATGGACTATAAGAGAGAAAGAGGATGAATCTAAATCTCTGGACAAATTATTCGGACCCGGACTTACTGTACGCTGTAGTCGACTATGAACGATGGTATACGAAACAGGCGGGAAAATGTGATACAATTTAAGATAAAATAATTTCCGAGATGCACGATACATATCAGTATCAGTTTAGTGGATTCTAAATTAAGCATTTCACACTTGAAGAACTCTAATAGGTCCAGTCATGAAGTAGTCACCTATTGATGAAGAGCGAATCTCTCCCAAAGTCGAATTTCTAAAAGTCTGACGATAATGGAGTATTCAGAACGCGAAATCTTCCTCCTTTACATGCATAATAATTATAATTGTCTCAAGGTTATTGCTCCAATTACAACAATCCTTACCTTATCACAAATAGCAGGTCGAAGATGGACCCGGCCGCCACCAGGTAAGACGCAGCTCTGCGAACAAACGAGGACTCCTAGACACGACTTCTTCAGTATGCTGACGTTGTGGTTATTCGTGTTTCTCATGGCCCATCCGGAAGCGTGTCTTCGGGCTTCTTCGCAGTCAGGCCCGTAGACTCGCCTAACGTGACCGTCCGCCCACTCGCACCATGGATCGTACTCGACCACCTTCAAAGTGGTAATTAATATTTTAATTTCTTTCCCTCTTCCTCCTCCTCCACGTTAACGATAATTAACCTGTTTTTGTATGTTTGTTATGTGCGCGGGGTTTTTTTAATAACAGCCTTCGTTGAATATTAATAAATATGCAATTAAACGCAAGGATTAAACCATCCATTATAAGGTTTTTCGCGAAAATTGATAATAATTTCAGTCGTTATAATTTTTTTCTTAAACCGTAATTAAATTTTTACATTGACAACAACATTTCGTATACGTATATATGCTGTAAGTATACGCGCAAGAACGTCATTGAACAATAAAAAGAAATGGAGTTTGATGGTTTTAAAATATATACGCAACGTTTCGTAAGTGAATTTTAAAAGAAAAAAATACTCACTCTTGGTACATTCGAATCATTGATGTCCCATTCCGGATGTGGGTGCTGCTGTTGTTGATTCCCTGCAACAGTCGCAGACATCGTCGGCGACCCCACGCGACTCCTAAGAAACAAAATTGGTTTAATGTCTATTACTTTATTCACCTTTTTTCTATTAATATTTACGTATGAAAATATCGTAGGATGTTTTTGACCAAAACAAAAAAACCGTTGAAAACTTTTAAAGGAGAATAATTAAAACTTATCGATTAACTGTTTAGGTTGATGGCCGTTAGGCGGCGGACTACTACAAAAATGAAAATTGGACCATAATTGGACAAGTCAATTGTTGTATACTCGACTTTAACGACATTTAGTATCATATCGACGTGACCTGGGATGGCTGTCTATAAAGTGTATTTTATTGGGGGTCTCTCTTATAATATTCTCACATACGACGAGCCTCAAATTCGTCACACATCCGTTCTACGAGAATAACAAAAAGGAGAACTGACAGTACCAATTGCCAAAACCAAAGTCTATTTTAACTCGTTTACTTCAGTAGCAACAACATATAGTCTCTTAAAGTGAAACGATGGAGTGGAAGTATAACAATAAATACAAATACAATAGTTTCGATAAAAAGCGACGCACCGTTAATGCGATTAACTGCATCAATTGAAAAAGCGATTCAGCGATACGCCGTAAAATTCCATCAATTTTGTTGGCTGCTTGGAAACAATTTGTACAACCGTTAATAATTTTAATAAGCTAAAAAGGTCGAGGAATCATTTTCCGAAAGATCGCCAATAGCGCGTGTCGGAATAGCGCGCTCCGTATTTTCCGGGCGGGCAATAAATACCGAGAAGACTTACAATTTCTCCCCTTCCGGCTTATCATAACGACACATCGATTTGTCGAAGCGTCCCAGGGCAAATGGCCCGACATCGATTCCTCTTGACGGCACTAATTGGCACTCGTGTAAAGGCATTAATATTATTTTCGTCCAAGGAACAACGGCCAATGGCACGCAGAGAGAGAACACGCATTTGTACGCGTACCTAAAGGGGGAGTCTCGCGAGTAACAAACGCCGTATCCGCAGACAATGCACGCACACAAGCGTCCAAGCGAATGGTGGCTCCAGTGTATACGCGCTTTCCCGCGTGTTGGTGCGCGCTTGTAGCGGCAAATTATTATTCAAAATTTAATTGACACCCAGTGGGCGACGGTAAACGACGCGGGATCGCCTCACGTAGATGGAAGCTTGCCGCGACGCGTGCAGGAAGAACGAGCGCCTCCCTCCCGGGGCGATCCGGGAATCTAAAGAGTCGCAGAGTCATCCTTCATCGGCTAACAAACGGTGTTATACATATTTTACATTTCTTTTTAATGATGGCTATAATCGCGAAAAATCCTAGGAACGGGAAGCGATGCTCGTATGGGAGGTTAACCGCATCATCATTTATTGAAATACGTCGAAATGATTGAGAATCGAATGGGTCTCAAAATATGTCTGGGATTGGATTCAATCAGAGTGTAATCGCGACGGAAGGATTGGAATGTACTTTCCAATTATAAAAAATACCACTGGATTCTAGACGTTGCTTAATTGAACACATCCAAAAGATGCTGATCAGTGCCGACAGCGTTTTTGGTGAATGAAGTTGCCACGTAGTCAGTGATGGCATTTCCGGTGAAATTCCAAGACATTATCACAGTGTTGATCAATCCTATTAGTTACCTTCCATGTTTTCCCAACGATGGACGTGCATCATCAGGGTCAGCACAAGTTCTGATTGTAATTGGGATGTCATTTTAGAAAGGACCAATCAAAGCATTTTAAAACTACAATCCAGATTCCTTGCGTTGATATTCTGTACGTCACACAGGTCAGATGGTGATGGACATCAGCTACGAAAGTCCGTAAACGCACGAAGAGAATACGGAAACTTGAATAAGTAATGCATGGATCGAAGTTGGTGACTTTCGCCAACGTGAAGTTATATCCGTGGGAGGAGGAGGAATGTCTTTATGAAGGGTCACAATCTGTGGGATGGAAAATGGCGGGTCGATCAGTAAACGTTAATTGGTTGAAATTCACTTTAGAATTCCTGTTCGCGTCTGCGTAACAAATAGTATAAAATATAAAAGAATGCGTATATACATTGACGCATTGTTTGGGATGACAAACGACGCGCAAAATTATAAGCAAGGACAGATCGCAGCCACCGTTGTTATAACCATGACAATAAAGGCGGAATAAAAAGAAAAGAGAAGAGGTAAAATTTCGGCAAATTCCTCGGAGGTTTTGGGATACACCGCATGAAAATCGCGGGAATATTTAAAGAAGGAAGGAAAAGTCTAATTTAGCATTGCGCAACCAGTCGGTCGCAGGAATCGAGATAAAATCCCGATTTATGGTACGCGCAGCTCGTACTTCGTATTATACTTATGGGTGCTCGTGGGTGGCCTGACAAGGTGTTCGTCGCGCGACTTCCCGGAATTCCCGGATCTCCGTTGCACGGATCCCTTCAGCGTCCTCCGAAGATGTTAGTGCATAATAATTTTTCGCGAAGCGCGTTGCGACGTCTTGTCACTAGGAACAATAGCTTTAAAATGTAATGAGGAACTTGAACATTTTGTCGGATTTCAATTATTCGGCTATAATTGAGTGTAGCGATGACAAATACAACATGGACGAAGTCTATGATTCACAGTAGATGATATATGTATTAATCGATCTTCAGTGCAGTCAATGACGATGGATCGAGCAGATTTACAGGAGTTGGACCGTGAGAATACGAATAATTGCACACTCGAATGAACCTGGTGCAATGTTAGTCTTGTGGAATGAGGAGGTGATGAGTCAAGTTCTTGGTTGAAAATGAAGACACTTTACCCTACTACTTGCGAAGTCGCAACGTCTCATTATGTCCTTTTAAGATGATGCCAATGCAAGAGGCTAACTATACGTTGTGATCTTTTTCTATTATAAACACTCGCATTGTTATTAAATTAAAATGATATATTTTACATTTTGTTGTCGGATGTACGATATAATTCCATTTTAAATTCAACTTAACTGTAATTCTCGTGAGAACACGAGATTTTGCACTTGGGGACACTCAAAACTGGAAGGGTCAACCGGTGAAGAAATGGGCCCCTTTACGCCCCCTTTTTTATTCTCGCGGTTCAGTTTCGTATATACGAGAGCGCCAATTTTCATTCGCGAGGGAGACAGCAGTTGCGAGGTGTCCCGGAGAGGGATGAGGTACGAAAAGTTCACGCGGAGGTGAATGATTGCCCGGATCGGTGATAAAGTCATCGCCTTGAGCACCGCGTAAGATGATACATCGGCCGGCGATGCAGGGCCGAGATTGCACCGAGAGACGAACCCCGTAAGACGCGAGTTTTTGCTCGTACACGACCAGTCAATGCGTCCTTTTCTTTTTAATTTTCTAAAATAACATTTATTTACTTGCTCGCGTTTTTTCAATCGCTGCATTTTTGTAGGTTTTATCGTCGCGTGCATCTCATTTGCAACCAACGACATCAGCCATGCTTAATTGAATTCGTAGCTATTTTGGGGAGGGCCCAAAGAGATCCTTTTCCTACTTTCTCCAGAAGTCAATCCATGGAGGCATGGACAAAAATACGTGGTTAATGTGAATCCATCTGGAATGTTCATTTTTCATCCTTCCACGAGAACTTCAGCATCAGGGGATGAAATCATCACCAATGCATTTGGTTGTCGCCTAATTATCCTCGAGGATAATTAAACACCATTGTGTTTTAAATGAAAATTAAAAATAAATCGTCATGATTGGCTCATAAGGAGATCAGGGAATCCCCAGATTTAGCATTTGGTATCAAGTGCTTAATGGCAGCAGGTTTGTACGCGGTGGAAACACTCGACGCTTGAAATCTTTGGTGCAAATAAACAATACATCTTTGATATTTGCATAACTCGACACTTTGCTCATAGTGTTGAGTCCGGATAATGAATGAAACGGCTCATTTTTTTTTTTTTTTTTTATGTTTGCAATTCTCGCGTTGTTCCCACACGCGAGAATCGCAAACGGAGAAATAAATTTCGTCGCGGCGATCATCGCGGTATTAAGCGGTGTCTAAGTCTCATACCGCGGGATTTTATACGAACATAGTTGTAAGTCCCGCGACTCTAGATATTAAACGGGAGATATCCCGCGCCAGGACCCGGCCACTAAATATCTCGAAAGGACCGCTGGCGATGTAAAAATTTCAAAAGGGTGGAAGGGAGGATGAGTAAGAGAGAGAGAGAGAGATAGAGGGAGAGAGAGATGGAGAGAGGGCATGAGAATAAGATAGACGCCGCGCGCAAGTTCCTATCCGGGATATATTCGGATCTTGGCGCGAGATTATTCGCGAGGTGCTGGACAAGTTAATTCCTCGCCGCGAACGAACGACATCACCGACGCCTCGCGAGATAGACGAGCGGATTACGACTATGAAAGGAATCTTTGCGAAAAGAAGGGAATGAAGAGAGAGAGAGAGAGAGAGAGAGAGAGAGAGAGAGAGAGAAAGACGAAGAAAAAGAACGACTGGGATTCTTATTGCGTTTTCATATATACTTTAACGAGATTAAAGTTATTGGTTACTGAAAGTGATATTTGCGCAGGAAAACTATATAAGCAATTTTCTCGAAACGCTAAGAGGCTATTGAAATCCATTGATAACGTATAATAGTATCAACTATTGGAAGGTAGTCGTTTCATTTCGTAATGAAATTTCAATGGTCGATAGCCCACCGACTGGAAGTAACGGTCAATAGCAATTAGTCGACAGCCAGCAGCTAATGATTTATCGACGATAGCTGCAGTATTCCAGAGTCGAGAGCCAATGGTGATTGACATAAGGACGACGATCAACGGTACACCATCAACTGTCAATAATAAGTAGTCGACGATCGATTCTTAACCGCGACATACCATAAAGATCAATTTTGAAAGTTAGCACTGAATCTCTATAACGAGTAGTACATAGTCAATAGTCCATAGACGATAAATGATAACCAATAATCAATAGCCGATGATCTATCTTTCAACTACTTCCAATTAAGCACCACTGAACAGCAACATCGAGTGGTCAATAGTCGCCAGTCGATAATTTATGGTCAATAGCAGCAATAGCGGACAATCAAAGCTTAAGCGCGTCTAAGTAATGATCAATTATCGAATGTACCACTGAACGTCAATAGCAAATTGCCTATAATCAATAGCGATAGTCGATAATCAATGGATGACTATCAATCTTTAACTACTTCAAATTAATCGCTAATGATCGAAACTAATACCGGACGTCAATAGCAATTAGTCAATAGCCGATAGTCAGCATAAGAGATAATCGATAATGAATAGCGGACGATCAATCATTAACCACTTCAAATTAATGATCAATTATCGAAATTCATACCGAACGATGATAGCCAATAGCACGCAGTCGATTCGATAGCCAGTAATCAATAGTCGACTATCAGTCCCGATTCAAATAATGATCGATTATCAAAGTTAGTCCCGAATGGCCATTGAAGTGAACCAATAGCAACGTTAAACGTTTACAACTATTCGATAGTCTTTGAGTTCAATAGCCGATTTAATAGTTTCAAAGTAGTATTTAGTATCTAGTATTTAGTATATAGCACGAACAGTTTAGAAACAATTGTGAAAAGCAAAACGATGACGAACGATCGACTCATCATCAAATCAAAATATCAGCTATTGATTTCGTTAGCGTTTCATTTTTTGCACTAAGATTTTGTTTCTTGTTTTCCGTGCACACTGGCAAGCTATTGATCGTACATTTTCATCCTTTGCTTTCCAATTTTCTATAGCTACTGATATTTCGTAAATTGTACTTTTAGTTCGAATTTATTTTTAATCGTTTTGAAAAATCAATCAAAACATAGTGTGCAAAATCGAACTTTACTCACAGAAATAAAAAAAAAACGTTCGACACTCGTGTACAATACTTTTGTGCATTCGCATGATCGACGTTCGCGGTGCGTAAAAGTAGTACTTTGCGCACTAGTATTGAAAAGTACTATTTTCCGATTTTTTTCATTGTTTTAAAGGTGTTCAGGCGACTATTATTGCAGTAGAGAAAGAAAATTTGTTGAAAAAAAAAGAAAATCCTTGAAATGATGTTTCGCGGCAGTGGTCACGAACGATTATGACCAATTTGTCATTCGTGACAAAAATTTGCTTGGACGGCGCGAACTTGGATGATGATAAATCTCCAAAGTTTTTTTTTTTTTTTTTTTTTTTACCAAACGACTTGATTCTCCAGTCTTTTAAACCACATACTATAAGATAAGGGGGACTTTTAGTGTACCTTTAAAGTATTCAGTGTCGTCAAAAGCTGTGAAGAGGCGAGAAACGAGAGACAGAATCTGACTGCAGTTTATCAGCGATTCTAATCACAGTGAGCGTTATTTCTTTGCCCATTCTTAAATACAAATTTACTTTTATTATTATTGAGCGAGTGCGAAGTTCTCATAATAATAATAATACGCAGGCCTGGAAAACAGTATCCGTTTAACGCAGTCGGAATAGTATATCAATGCATCCCAGATGCAGGTATGGGATAATTTATTTCCGGAGCAAAACAGAATAATACGCGTTAAATATTTCAGATTGCTGATCGCAGATGTTTATCGTTTATGTCGTACTCGGCAGGAGACGAGAACGATCGTCAGCGCCTAAGATGGCGCGAGATTCTTGCGACAGTTTGCGGATTTTCTCTTTTTTTTTTATACATTATTGAATAATGAAGAGTTTGTAATTAGCGGGCTTCCGTTCGCACCGGTGGGAAAAAGAGCAAAAGCTGGAGAGTGTACATAAGGCGTCGGAATTAAAACAAAGTGTAAAGAACCAAAAATTCAGGGGAAGGGCGACAGAAAGACAGAGACAGAGAGCGTGGGTCCAACTGAGTTCCTCGCAGTCTTAAGATCCGGAGATAAGGTTACTAAGATCGTTTTACCGGGACATTCGTTTAATCTTTCCTCAGGCAGATATTTCTCGATTTCTTGAAAACAAGCGTTTCATATCGATAACGTGAAAATGTGATAATATGACTTTGTCGCAGAAGGATCATAACGCGATTGTCGCATTTTTTTTTTGTCTTTTCATTTTGTATTGTAAAAGGACAAATATTTGCCGGTAGGACTTTTCGAAAGGTATAGCGGCGGGGGAGACGATCATTTTCGGGGATGGCCTAAATGACGTTTCCCAATTAAAGATGGCGGCGCATCGAGCGAGGTCAACAAGTAGAACGCACGGACGGGTGTATATATGCTTTATAGGCGAATGATGCGCAACTCTCGTGCCAATAGCAAGCATAAACACGTACTAAGCACTCGAGTGCCCCATCGACCAATAGGGCTTCGCGATAACGCCCACACACCAATGGGGATACCGGCAGTACGCCCACTGATTAGACGCAAGAGAAATCACCTATCTCGCTCTTTCCTATACACCTACCTCTTCACACCTCGTCTCCTCCTCTTCTCCTTTAGCCTCGTTCTCTCTCTCTCTCTCTTTCTAAATATATATATATATATATGTGTGTGTGTATATCTTTCTCACTCACTCTCGTAGTTTCTTGGTTTTTCGCGCGGGAGAAATCAATGCTTTAGTACGATGAAACTTAAGGTTTGTTTATTTTGTACAAAAAAAAAAAACATTGATTGATTGATTGATTGAAAAAGAAATTGAAATTCGAAATGTATATTTTATATACACAATTTGCACAATTATAAATATCTTACTTTTTTACCAAGTTATAGCCAAATGTTTGAGATGTATACAATTATACACAACAATACACAATTCACACTAATTAAATTTTAAAAAAATGTATTTTCTGGCAGTTGCGATTAGATACAACGTTTATGGATTGTTACGATTATTTTAAAATGATATATGAACGATCGACCATTTAAAATGTTAAGAAACTGCAGATACCTGAAAGTCCAGGAATATATGCTCACAATTTTCATATAAAAATTGTTGTTTCATGACATTATATATTTTCTTTTTATTTTGTGACATTATCCATGGTAATGTTTATGACGCCATAAGAGTCCGACATTTTGAATTTTCAAATATTAGACACAGCATTTGAAAGTAGACTTGTCGAGATAAATTTGAAACCAAAACACAAGTTTTTTGGTGCATATATGAATTCTGGACAGGCTTGTGATTTATTATATATATAATTGTAATTAATACATATTTATATTTAATAATGTATCTGTATATTATAGTTTATTGTATACACGTGGTTCCCTAGTAGAAAATAAGTTTTTACTCTTAACGCGCGCCATTACTCTTAACATAGTGGCCAGAAATGTTGGACAGAAAGTGGTTTCATTTTCTACTAGGGGTTGTAGAGTACGTTATATATTTATTAACTATCAAAATTAAAATATCATTACATATATATATAATATAATTATAATTTTTTTTTATATTTGATGATAAATCAGAGGTTTTTTATTTACGTTTTTAATCACTCTTTTAAACAAAATTGTTATTCAAGGTTTTAGTTTCCTAGTGGAAAATGACACCAGTTTCTGTCCAATTTTTTTGGCCTCTATGTTTTGAAAGTAATGGAGCCCAGAAAAAATGGCCATAAACTGGTCTTATTAATAGTTTTTAGTAATCGTATAATAAATCCGAATTTTTTGACACGTCAATGTAAGAATGATGTCATTAATTGAACTGTATTAATGTATTTCATACAAAATCGTTACTATATATTTAATGAAGTATTTTCATATCACACAAACGAGTATATATAAAACCCAAAATTTTAACATGAAATATTCATGTATAAAATTTGGATCTCCAGTATTGTGTATATAATGAGTAATAATAATTATATACAAATATCTTTAATTGTTATATCTAAAAAAGTAAACGTGCTCGTATGTATTTTTATATCCTATTTATTTTATGCATATTTAATTTATATATTATTATATATATAATTCATTTTTACGCGATCTTTGTTACATTACTTCATAATTCTGTGTTTTTTTATTAATTTATATATACTCATATTCAAATGGACTTTAATATTTTAAAACTATACATAATTACATATATACATATATATGAATATATATAAGAAATACATATTTCTATGAAAATGATAAAAAGATTTGTATGGTTTCATTCATTTTCGTTCAAATTTCGTTCAAAGTTCGTTTATTATTAATAAATAAATTAATAAATAAATAAATTATTAATCATTAATTAAAATATTGTAAATATTAGTTTTAATTAAAATCGACCTACACATGTTAAACGTGCGATAGCAACTATGCTATAGTAGATAAAGCAATCTTGTCGCAGATAAACAATTCCACCATCAACATTTTTTAAAAATTCAATATATCTATTGCAAATGAACGATTTACATCCTTAGAAACTATGTTTTAAAGATTAATATAGACAGAGTAGAGCCATTAAAAAGTTCTAATATAAATTATATAAGATCGACTGTTGCGAATGTCAAGACATTTATATCGTAATAATTGGAAGAAGGATATTGGACCCACAGCCTTAAACATCACATATGTTAATGACAGATCATAACTTCGGATTTTCAGATTTACAAATTTTGGATTATGAAAAACAAAAGAAAAAAAAAGAAATGTAAAGCAGATGACATATATATATAAAACAGCATAAAAAAAAATATCATTAACTTTAGGACAGATACGGAAAAATTGAGTATTATTAATGATTAAAATAATAAACAAATATTTTCGTCGCTTTTATAGAAATTATCGCTTTTGTCGTATTTGAATGGTATAATTTATTTAGATGGTCACTTATACACAAACACTGGAGTGTATTAGTTTTACGCTAAAAAGTTTTACGATAAAAATAAGAATAAAAATAGGATAATTTTTTTTTGTTTAATCAAGTGATAAAAAATGACATTTTTCCATGACGTATGTCTGACCTCATAATATCAAGAAACATAGATAAAGTTTTCAAGCAGAAAATTCGTTCATGTCATTCGTCGATTGTTTCGTCATCATCATAAAGTATTAGCGAACAGAACCAATGGTTGGACGACAGTGACTATTGTCAATTACTAAACTTTCAACATCCCTTATCCCTTTCTTGTGTTTCCTCTTTGTTTTACAGTATTTATACATTTTTCTGAAGAGGGTCCGCACCGGGACCGAAACGTCAATAATATTTACATTTTGGTAAGAAGACTGCTAATAAGGTATTTTTTATTTTACAATTTAAACAGTTGACACAACCATTCTTCTGATTGACAACATAATTTCTATGGTTGATTCGGGCATAATCTGTATGGTACAACAATTTTTTCTAGAATTTTTTTTAAGAATGTTTTCAACTGTTTTTTTCAACGACTTTTTTTCAACGATTTTTTTCAACGATTTTTTTCAACGATTTTTTTCACCAAATTTTCTTCAATAATTTTTTTCAACGATTTTTTTCAAAGACTTTTTTTCAAAGACTTTTTTCCAAAACTTTTTTTCAACAAATTTTTTTCAACGACTTTTTTCAACGACTTTTTTCAACGATTGTTTTCAACGACTTATTTCAACGATACGTATACGTGGTATATACTTCACTGATAATTTTTTTTTCCACGGCACTGGTTGCTCTTAAAAAAATACTTAATTGTCACGGAGCACTTTGACAACCCGACAGTTATTATTCGAGAGTTCCTCAACGATTACGCCGTAAGCCATTGAAATACTTACAGAACAACCATAGTTGAAACTTGTTGATAAATGGTGCCGGCGAGATTCTCCAAAATCCGACGTCCGGTCGATCTTATCGGAGACTTCGGTGAAGACGATCTCGTCGGTCCTTATCAATCTTGGCACACTTCACTGGCTGTATATAAATATAGTCTCCGCACTCAAGCCTGTCAAACGTGTAAACAGGCCCGGCACGTTTCTCGATCTCGGTCACACTGACGTTTCAATCGGCATATTTCGGGGTTGGGGGGGGGGGGGGGGGGAAAAAAAAAAAAAACTAGGGGGCCAAATACAAAAAAAGGCAAATCATCATCCTTAAAGTCCCGAGTCAAGTCGCACAAACTTTCCGTGATTTCAATTTCACACTCGCGGACTGCGACTGCGTACGCGTTCTCGACTCGGAGTCAGGCCGAAGACTGAGCCTTCGTAAACTGGTATAAAAGCACGTTGGTGGGTCGTAGACTCGACGTTACGAGCTGTTAAATCCCGCCTATAGGAGTGGCCCTAGTCGACCAATCGCCGCTGCGATATCCCAGGGGTGCCTAATCGTAGAAGCATCCCCTAGTCGATGAATCGATATTGCACCTCTCTTCGTTTTGCCTATATATACGATGAACTATTTTCCTCGATTCTTAACGAACGCTTGTCATCGATGAGGAGATGATTTTTTTTTTTTTTATCGAGTTCAAACGTCGATTATGAAATGGACCTCAACCCTGGTAAAATAGCATAAGATAAATAATGATAAAGAAATTCTATATTACTTGTATATAGTGTTCCTGTACATTTTATTGTAGAATGATGGAGAAAAACAAGACAATAGATATTTTTTTTAATCATGTTTTTTATGGTGCCTGTAAAGGCGCGAAAAGTTTATAATATTTAATTGCAAAAAGTTGACCTCTTCGAATATGACAATTGAAGAATAAATGGGAATGATTAACTTTACACGAGCGAATGGCATTCCGATATATGTGGGCGATTTTTCTCCATTACTTTTATGAAATACGGGAGCGACATTATTTTGCTTAAATTTATCAAATATACCAAAATACTTAATATTTTATATGTACTTAATTACTTTTAACCTTAATTCAGTCGTTGACGGAGTATTCGTATTATAATAACCGATGCATTGCGATGAAGTATCTTGATTGATGCACATGTACTAGAATGACGGCGAACGAAATCTGATTTAGAATCTTATTTTATTGATATAACATACACTATACATATATTATTGAATTTAACAATATTATATTAAATGTGATGTCATTGTTCGATTGGATATGGAAGTAGGCGGGTTAAGGGCTGAAAATCAAGTCTTGATGGAAGAAAATCATTTCGCTTTTAAAATGTTGATATTTTCCCCTGGTAGAAATTGGGCCTAATTATTCGAAATTTTTTTTCTTGCTAATTCACTGTCTAGTTTGTGGATGTTATAACTGTCCGGTTTCCTATTATATAATACTTTTATATATAATTGAATAAATAAATAATTAATTAAATAAATAATTAATTTTTTCTTTGTCTTTTTTAAACTAATATAGTTATTTTGATAATTTCTTTATTTTAAGACATAAAACTTGATAAGATGGTTTGATCAACAATATATACGTTTTGGTCATCATTGTGACCCTCTTCAGATTTATTGAAAAACTTAAATGTTACAAAAATATATTATTACTATATACTTTTATATACATGTATTACGAATAAGGTTATGTACGAGGTAGGCATATTGATCTTCATTGACATTTAATACGTCGTGTGACGCATACCAACAATTTGTTCATAAGTTTCATATAATATACTTTGATCGAATTGTCACAATCTACATTAAAATTGTCATTAAACCTTTCGCAAATATCATTTTTCTCATCATGGACATGTGGGGTTTGTTCCTCACCTTCTTCTTCCTATGTGACAGGATGATTGCTGACCTCAGCCTCATCTTCTCCAATATTTGGGCCTGTAAAATTCAATTGCAGACAATTTTTATGGCGCTTTACAATACGGTGTTTTGTTATATGTTTATTAAATTATGAAATTAATAAAATATTATATGTTTATATTAAATTATGACAATTAGCCGTAGAAGGGCAGAAAAGGGCCGTAATAAAAAAAAAAAAAAAAAATTATGACAAAATAAAAATACATCAAATTGTCATTCTATTAAGTTTGCACAAGTATTGCATTTCAAAACAAATAGGGAAACAGTTTTAAGAAGTCACGTAAAAAAATAAACTGCATGGATAGTATATGTATTTAATATTTGTTCATTTGTTTTCTGTACATATTTTGAATAATTGAACTGCATATTTATTAGACACGACGATTGTGTAAAAATTTTGAATATAATTTGATTGAACAATTATTAGGCAAAGTATTTAGAAAAAATATCGTGGCCATTTTATATCGAATTTTGTTATTCAGTATTTGGACAGTTTAATAACAAAAAAAAACTGATCTATTTATTTTTGTCTAGTAACAAAAAAACTGAGCTATTTATTTTTGTCTAGTAACAAAAAAACTGAGCTATTTATTTTTGTCTAGTAACAAAAAAAAAAAACTGATCTACTTATTTGTGTCTAGTTATTGTTCAGTTTTGCGAACTCTTTTATTGCATGAACTTTTAAACCAATAATTTTAGACAACAACTAGCTTGTATCTAATAAAATTGGACAGAATTTCTACCAGGATTGTTGTTGATTGTATCGTTGGAGTAGGAAATGTTTAAGGATCAACGATTGAAGGATTTTAATAAAATTCTTTGCCTTTTAAAAATGTTCATTGAACTCGAAGAAATACAATCATATATTTGTATTTTATCAAAAAATCTTTTTATTTTTCTATGAATATTATAAGAGTTTATGGTTTACCATTAATTTATCCAATCCTTAAATTTGTTAAATTCGTCGATGTACCATATACCATGATATATATATACATTGATATAAATTCACATATTATTACTACTACCTCATTGTTAAAAACAGTTCAAAAAACCCTGGGAAACATCGAATCACTTATTAAATTATTGAATTCATATTTCGTTATGTATTATCATATTTAGACCGCCATTTTGAATTCACGAACTTCATGGCTTTGAAGTATACCAGCGATTAGTGATGCTCCAAAAAAATACGATTCTCGTTAGAAGTTTATCGAAAAATTTAGAAATTTCCCGTGGATGTTTTTAGTCAACTATTTTTAAGATGAATTCATGAATGTAGTGATTAACATTGTTTCAGTAAACAGTTATATACCAAGCCAATTCAGGTTTGTTTGATATATAGATCATACATTGTATACATATATGTTAATGTAAAAGTCGAGTTTTAGGTCCTAGGACATTTGACAAAACATATTTTTATTATATGTATATATAATTGGATTTGTATGTCTGAAATGTAATTGATGTGAAATTTTCCTTCCTTGTTTTTGCTTGCTGAGTTGACAGGGTATACAGAACGATAAGATCATCTGAAACAGATAAACAATATCAATTTTTACTTTATATAAGAACTTTTATATAAATGTATTTATCATATATTATGACTTATATAATTAACATATCATATAGAATTAACATTGCGATTAATTTAATTCGTCGACTGAAAAATGATGTTACTTTCCGCCCTTGATACATAATGTACAATATTTGATTATATTGTATTACAATTTCCATACATATAGAATTGCACATGACATTACCTGTAGGTAATTGCACAAAAAAGTTATCTTTTACTCGAAGAATTAATACCGACAGATGATATGGAAATGAATATTAGTGTTATAAAAACATATTTCTCGACCACTTTGGCGGTACATTTTTGTCGTGGATGATTTTCAGGGCGTAAACGACATTATTATGTCACACCGTCTGGAAAATCATCCTCACCAGTAAACAAACGTTCCCTAATGCATTTGCGAACACTGTAAAAAGTATGACTTGATAGAAATAGTAATTTTTCGCCCGCTAAATGCAGCTGGCCAATTTATGAACTGCAGCCGGGTAATTGATCACTATATATATACAATGTCGTAGAATTCATGTACAATTTTCAGGAGCTAATGCAGAGACGTCGCTCCGGAAAGAGGAATATAGGTGCAAAGGGGTGAGGCCTCGGGGTTTGTAATCAACTAAGGTTTTCAGAGGGTGTCTGGGAGGAAACGCCTGCCTTTTGTCATGTCTCTGCCAATGCATCCCCGACCGTCCCGTACCCCGAATACCCGCATTGAAGACAACGGCCCGTTACACTTCGATCGAACTCGAACCCGCGACTGGCAAACATATCTGACGAGGTGAACGCGACGCGTCCTCGAAATCGCAGGGATTTCACGCAGAGTTTCGGCGCGATATTTCAGCGCATAAAAAGTGACGAGATAATGAAACGCGACTCGTAAACGTCTATCGGTACTTTATGCCCTTCAGACGCCTTTCGAAATTTCAGATTGATTCGCAGCCGGATCGAGGATTGGTTACTGGCATGTTTCATTTTGTAACGCTTGCTTCGTACGATTTCCACCTTTACGTTCAAAGTGGTTGCTTTATGCGTTAGCTACGCGTGTGGTCAGAAACTATACTTAGTTTGAACTGCTCGTCAATATCACTGAGGAGCAGAATCATTGGAACGATGAAATTGACTGAATCGTTTCATTGAAACCAATCATTTTTCCATCTGTATTAATCTTATTATCTTGAGATGATTCGCATCTTTATACATTACCTGGTATGAAAAAAGTCTTATACCATTGATAGGTTAATGATCTACAAGTCGTAAAAGTTTGTTTTTTTAATGGTACACTAACGACTTTCCGGCGATTTTCTAATAATTTCCAATAGTTTACGATGTCTTCATGAGGTTTCTAATAGTTGTACAGCTGGTTTTCAATGGTTTTCTATTGTTGTTGATAGTTTTCTGTGGTTTATGATGGTTGTCCAATTGTTTCTCCATCATTTTATACTGTTTTCCCAATGGTTCCCTATGTTTCCGATGGTTTCCAACGGTTTCTCACGGTTTTCAACGGTTTCTCATACTGTCCATCGGTTTCTCGTGGTTGCCATCGGTTTCTCGTGGTTGCCATCGGTTTCTTGTAGTTTCCTACGGTTTTATACTGGATTTCTATGGCCCTCAAATAGTTTCCAATAGTTTTACAACGGTTTTACAACGATTTCTGAGGATTTTTCTTGTAGAACGTCAATAGTCGCGAAAATAGCAATAGATGCTGATGTTTTCAATAATTCTAAATGTTTGTCTATCATTTCCAAGCAGACCACTCAGAAAAAACACCAATTTTTTTGTTGAATGACATTGAATATAAAGGCAAATAAATAATTATTGTAACTATTGAAACTATTGAAGTATATTACGGTTTTATACACAACAGGAATTACAAAGAAAATAATGGAACACGTTTTTTAAAACTGTTCATAAATTGAATAATCTAGTATTTAAAAATATTGTCTTAAAATTTAGAAAAACTTCTGTTTTTGTAACAAATGTTTTTTATTTACTTTCGAGGCCTATTTCGTGTAATGAATAATTTAATAAACATTCTGTTATAACTCATCTTATATTTTTATTTTAACGATTAGCTTTCCATTTTAATCGTTACGTCACTATTTTTCGACGATTAATTCCAACATGATGATACCAATCAGTGACACTCTTTCGTGGGGTTACAGTAAATGTTCTATTTATTTATCGGATTTCACAATAATTAGTCTCTCGGGCTCTATTTACCGATGAGCCTTTCGTCGCGTGTACGGGATAAAAGTTAGGGACGTCTGAATTAGTCTCGGTGGTTAGGGACCAACCCTCTCTTCCGCAGTCACGCGAAAGTGATACTCACGGGAAAAAGAGTTTCCATCTGACTATGCAGTATGCGAGAGCATTGACGATCGCCGTTTTCGACAACTTGTTTTACAACTTCTTTTAATTGAAAAAGTCCCCGACGTTTATTTGCAACAACGTCTTATTTGCATAAAAGTATACAAGCTTACGCGTATCGGCGATTGCGAGCGGAGGCATTACTTTATTGGTTATAAATTGTTACGCGCTACTCGGTGTTCTTTAATTATGCCTGCATAAACGACGAAATGCTCGACTTTCCCTCGGCGTACAACGTATCTTCTTGCGGAGTGGCGAGCTTCATGCATGTGCGATTTGGTACCGGCACGTGTGTCGCCGATAACTCTAGCGTTACTTCCGACCACGTGTCACAGGTGTGAGGAAAAGATGGCCGCTAACGGGATTATAAAAAACTTTCAGCGTACGAAATGTGCATTACTTAAAATGAAACATTGCGCTTTAATATTTTGAAACATCGAGCGATAATTCAGTGCTCGATACCATGACGACGATTTATCTTCGGTTCGGAAGCTCGTTAGTGGTACATATATTAAGAAGTCGCTTAATTAGCAAGTTTCGCGGTGGTGAATCTAATTGTATTGATTTCTGGTGATTTACTTCGCCGCCAAATGTATATGGAACCATAACAGAATTGCACTTATTCGTAAAAAATAGAAACAAAATCAGGTAGGGAATAAGATCCGACAGTTTATAATTTTTCAATGGGTGATTGATAAAATTTACGATTAGTATTTTAATGGTGTTTTTTTTTCCGTACGGGTCATTAAAATGCATATTGCACTTTGCGAGTGATAAGAACATTCACTTGACAAATTGTGGTATTTCTATTTGTCAATAATCTAGTGCTCTTTTTAAAATGCGGGTTTTATCTATTTTACAGTTATCGAGCATCGAATGCAAATCGAAAGTGAAATTTTTATCTACTTACTAATGTTGTTTCGACAATGGATTTTAGATTTAGAAATTAGAAATCGGCAAGTTCTTTACCAATATTAGATCCGATTCACACTGTCTGATTGCTCAATTGAAATTCGTCGACGTTTTTCATCTAAAGAAAAACTGGACAACCAGCAGATACTACAACAAACCGTCGGAAACCATTGAAAACTCACGGAAAACCATTGAAAACCATCGGAAATCACAAGATACGAAAATCATAACAAACGTGTTTCTCGTGTTTTTGACCTGTTAAATTTAAATTGTGGTAAATTTAACGATCATTTCCAAAATCAACACATCAAAACCTATAGGAATTTATATATTCCATGAAAAAAAGTATTGCGCTATACCTTTTTTAGATGAAAAACCACCCTTGTTTTGAAATTTTATAGAGAACCACCATTTGAAGTGACATCCTCCAGTTCTGGGACACCCTGTATAAATATGCGCTCGTACGTGTGTGAGTATCATCCGATAACAAATAAGTATCGAAATTCCAATATCCCGAAACATGTCAACAAAGACAATGTATTTCGTTAAAACCTTTTTTGCTGCTTCGCCGAGAGTCAGCCAGGAACGTGAAGGACCGTAAAACCGGAGGTAATACCCCCGTCGTATCGTATAAAAATGCATATAATAATAAATAACGGCAGATAAAAATGAAAGATTACGCGTCCAATAGTTGTCTCGTAGCGAAAAGATTCATCCGAATGCTTTGGACGATTATTATTACGTTTTACAGAAACGCGCGTCAGATAACGTCAGCGGCACAAGAGAGACGAGAATTCGCCGAATCACGTGCGCGTACATAACCGCGTAAACGCTCCTATGTGAATCCTATAACCTGGTACAATAGAACAGACAGCTATCTGTACAATAGCCGGAGCAACAATCAAATCAGCGCGCTATCAGTCGACCCTATTATCCTTTGATCCGCGCTCGCTCCATCTCCGTCTTCCCCTCTGCGCTGGCCTCACTCTAGCGCTCTGCGGCAAACACTCCTGATTGCCCACCCTCTGTGTTTAAACAGCCTCGTGCTCCCGTCAACGGGGTGTTCGACGAAAGGGCAGGATCCCAGGCGTGTCGATCCCGCGCACTACTTTATAGAGTACCTCCCATACTCAGCGCTTAGCCCCGCCAACGATCGTCTTGGAGGATTCGCGAATCCTTTGTAGCTCTCGACAAATTTGCGAATTCTTATCTTTCGGGACGCTTATCAAAGATTACATTCCATGTCGCGGGAATTAGATGATTATCGTATGCCAGAAGGTGAAGTCGATTGCAGACGCTAGTGGGGGACCGACTCCCGGGGGGTCACTGACCCGGACCAGCGGGGGTAGACTCGCGATCGGATGGAAAGATGTCTCGAAGAAGAGGACAAAACATGAAAACAAATAACGAAACTCCTCTGTGATCTCTTTATTTATTCGTGTATAATGGATTAAAATCTATTACATTGTCATGTCCGACAACGATATTGAATGACGAGATCGAACCGTTTAGCACGGATGAATTTTAATGGATAATACGATTAAACACGGACTTTAGCCGATTGTCAGATATTGTATTATGTATATGAACATATTTTGCGTTCAAAATATCGATTACGATTTTATGAACATCTGTGATACGTCGACTATATAAATATGAAAACAGTTTGGAATCGCCTATCGTCGACATTTCTTTTAAAAGAGATGGAATTGGACGTCTGATTATGATCTCTAGGTGGTTACTTAAAAGTTTTAAATTTCGTCAAAAGTAATGACTAAAGATTTCAATCATTAGCGATATATCTACTATTCGAACGTGACTTTTCATATAACCATCAAAATATTAAGTTCTGTTAAAAATAGTACAGATGTTTTGGTTAAGAAATTTTCAGACATTTTTGTTTGATTTCTAAAATATCTAAAATTGAAGTGTAAAAAATAATCAGGACATATAAGAGTCGAAAATGTTCGATTTTGTTCAATGCAATAATTACAAAAGAATATACGATTATTCTAATTAAAAATGTTTGTTATGATAGTATTTACAACTAGAATCTATTTTATATATTGACATATTCGTTCTGATTTTCACGTATGTATGAATATAATATCTTTCCGACGATGTTCTAATGATTTTTTACGTGTTTTTATGGTTTCTTGAGGTTTCCGATGGTTTTCCAATGGTTTCCGGTTGGTTTCGAATAGTTTTCGACGGTTTCTTGTTCTTAAAAATAGATATCAAATTGTTTTACAATCGTTTTCTACGTTCTTTCAAAAGTCTCTGTGGTTTCCAAAAGTTTTCCAAAGATTTTATATGGTTCCAGATGGTTTGCCAGTGGTTTCTTGTGGTTCCCGATGGTTTCCAATAGTTTCATATGATTTTCCCACGACTCCTTGTGGTGTACGTTCGAATGAAATTTTCTGGATTTCCTGGAATGAAATTAAATGGTTTTAAGTAGAATGTTAATATATACATATCATATGTATATATTAATATAAATTAACATAAAAAATATAAATCAACATTTTGTAATTTTCGTTTTGTTTTTGAAATGCTTCGTTTTATATTTTTTGATTGAAGAATTACCGAAGTAATCCGGTCGAAAAATTCACCTGAAATATCTTTAAATGTTGAAATTTGATATTCGGAGAAAAAACATTTTACTTTTATTACGATTGTAAGCTTTCAAAAAAGGTGTAAATAAATATATTTTCGACACATTCAAAATACAATATGCGTATTTAGAAAGATAGTTAAAATTTTCATCATGCGCGCATCTGCTTTTTCTAATTTGCATACAATGCTAGTCGCGTGTTCAAAAAGAGGCAACTCGTTGGAGGAGGTCGGCCTGACGATCGTTTCAAATGTCACCTGTCACCCACGTGCCCAACTCCCCCTCTCTTTCTCTTTCTCCTCTAACTAGCATATGTACCTATATCAGCGAGATTATTACATTAAGAAAAAAAGAATAATATCAACGAACTTGAATTTCCAGGTGCATTTCGTTTAGATTCTAATTTTTTGAAAGAAAACTCGGGGTTGAATTCGACGTCAAACAGATTATTTTATGGTCTAAACGTGAACGCGTAAGAAATGTACAACGTGGATATAATGTTACGTGACGGCTGCTTCCGATTTTACGTTTCAGACAAAATTTGAATCATTCTTCAAGTGCGATCAAAAAATATTATTCAGAAATTGATTCTTCATATAAATCAAAGAAAATTATATACGAACATAATTCATGTTCATTATTGTCATTTTTTCTAACTTCATTTTAAGTCCACCATTTTGAATTTTGAGATCGTATTGGTGGTCGACAGTTAAAAACCACCTAGCGAAAACAAATAAGAAACCCCATCAAAAATAACGCATCATTCTTTTTGTTTTCGTAGTTGAAAAGTATGCAAATTTTTCCATTTTATACATTATCGTCACCTAGGAAGTCCCCAAAAGGAAAGTCAAATGTTGAGCCGCCATTTTGAATTCTGGAATAAACAAATTAATGCTATACCAAATTAATTTCAATGTACCCCACGTTCCACGTTCGATCGCGTTATTTATGGGTGGCGATGCGCAACACTGATGGATGCATTCTTTTTTGTCGATTTGTTACTATCGCCCTCCGGAAGCACGCCCTCTAAATCAAGGGCTCGACCGCTTAAACCCCCTCCCCTCCCTCAAACATTTAACATCGGGAAACCCTTGCCGCCGATATCCATTGGGGTCCCTCTTACACGCCGACATATGCTGCGAATAACGTGCCGATAATAAGGGGATCCCCTCCATCAAAATAGACACTGAACGGTGAATGTGCTCGATTCCATGCCGGAATAATGAGACAAACAAATAGACCTAAACTCTGCATACACATTTCTGTGTGTATTTTATAATCGTGCCCTATTAACGTGACATTCAATGCTTGGCGTAATGCGATACGTTCATAAAAACATTTCGATGCATTCGTTTGATATTTCTGGTTACGTATCGTAAAAATATATAAATTATATTATATACATGATCACGTTCAGGTTTATTCGACACCTGGCGGTAATCAAAAGAATTTCGACAATAACGTTTACCCGATGAACTACGAATTAATAACAATTGAACGTCATTCAATAAAAGACTCGAAACTATTGACATCCAATGACGTTATCGGAACTATCGGGCAAGACACTATCCGATAGCTTTCTCTTATACGTGAAAGTGGCAGCTACCAAAATTTGTCCGTAATTGGGTTAAAAAGTTTTTCGTGTACTTTGTGATTCACTTCGTCCAGCAAGCCCACTCAATTCGTGTTCTCACGTCAATTCACGAAATACACAACTGCTATTATTAGATGTATCAGGCAATAATTCCAAGAGTAATCGTACAGTTTTAATCGGTCGCGCTTATAGACTCGTATCAATACCGACCTCAAGTTTCATCCCCGTTCACACGCCATTTACCTGTTCTGAGGCCCGAGGCAGCTATATATCGTCGATGCTGTGGCTTTTATCGTCCCTTTTCCCCACTCTCCCACATTCATTAAAACATCTCGAAAGAGCAAGGATCTTATCTCTTATCGGATACTCGTCTACCGAAACATCGTCCTCTTGGTTACGAGGGGATGACTCGGTCACGACCTAAACCGAGGGTGAATGTTGGGGATCGAATTAAATTAAATTGTATATAGCTATGTTTATCGTTTTATCGGCTGTTGTTTACTTAAACGACATTTTTCAAGTTTGCTGCAAGTCTATAGCTCGAGTACAAATCATCCGATAGACGTGAATCTTTTTGACATTGTTTCTTAAAAAATCCGACCATTTTGTTGGGTTTTGATTTTTTTGTTTTCATAATACGTCATCGTATGAACAGTAAACAAGATGGGTTTTCAATTATTGCAATCTCTCTATTTATTAAGAGTAACGACTATTAATGGTTACATATGGAATTTAATTGTTAGAAATTTTAATTCATAATGCAAGATCAATCAACGTCATGAAAACCGATTTAATTGAATTTAACATGATTTTAAAAGTACATGTCTTCCTAATTTCGACGTCGCATCGGTATCCGTCGTCGACATTCACTTCGGTTCCCCCAAAACCACCCGAACTATGGATCTATTGTCAGCCAATTGAAGCTCGTTTAAGGCGGGGATGGTTGCGAGTAAATTGATTTAAATTGACCGAGCAAACTCTCGGCCTCAAAAAAAAAAATATATATATATTAGAAAACCGTGCATGATCGAATGAAAATCTTTTCGTGATACGGGAACATTTAAAAATTAGGGTTACCTGACTTTGGAGAAATCTTGTACACGGAGTAAACACTTTAGAAGATCTTCATTGGGTCATTAAGGCACCCGTATAAGCTCGGCCGCGAATCTAGCGACGCGTAGGTGCTCCTTTTAATAATACTTTCTTCGATTGATTATCGTATGTGGGATCTTGGACGATTTATATACACTTTTTTTTCATCCAGTTCATTCGTAGGTGTATTATATAGCCACCCCTACAGGTAATTTTTTTTTTATTAGTGACTTCATTTGACGGCCAATAACCCTATTAGGGCCGTGTTTGAGAGGCACGTACGCAACGAGACTGCGTGAGAATCAGTTCTCGGCCCGTAGTTGGAAGTCGTCCTTTATACGTCGTGAAACGGATTTTTCACTCGGTTGAATTCGAGATTTATGCGCAACGGGCTGCGACAAAAACCTATTTATTGCGATTCGGCGATGCGCACCTATTGTTTTATCGTTGAGTGTCCGTAATGAAGAGCGATATTGCTTCCGGGGCTTTGTCGTCCAACACGTGACCACTAGGGCCGAAAGGGTTGACCGGCGCATTTATCGCGACCGTGAGTTATGACATGTCTTACTTAAACAAAACCAGACCCTCGCGAGTAGAGCGACGTCCCGCGGAGAATATCCTTCGAGGGCCTTTCTCAGCACGCGCGCCGTAAATTGTCCGCGGGAACAATGCGAAATGCGCGATTTTGTAATTTTTAAAAACTACCCTCCGTCGGTCCCCGATTCAGCAGCGCCGGACGGCGTTTTGACGCGCGCCGTCGTTTTGTAGCGTAACTCAATCCGGGGCGGGCATATCAAGGGGTTATCAACAAATGTGTTCAAACATATAGGGTGTCACCGAACCCGAAGACCCGAGAGAGGGATGAAAGAGACAACGAGTGAGAGAAGGGCTCGTTTCCCCCGTGTCAACAAGCGACCCTGTAATCCTTTCAACGGGGATCGGCTGATGCGCTTATAACCGTTGAGAATTGATTCCCTAATGACTTCTTAATTTACACTCGGAGTATTTCGATGCGGTGTCATTTGCTTTTCTCGATTTCCGTTGACGGTTTCATCACGCTTCGCTGTGTCCACAGCCTATACCTTAGGAATTATTCAAGCGATATTGAAACAGTATACCCTCTTTATACACTCGGAAAGGACAATACAGTTGGGTTGGCTAATTGTTCGTCGGTTGGGAATGAATTGGTCGATGCAGGTATTTTATTGTTGAAATCGGGCTCCTGAACTGATCTTTATTCAATCATTTACATTCAGCTGGCAGGGAGGGCAATAGACAAATGATTCCACCTTACAAATTTAGCATTTCGTGCATAAGACTATTAATTCAATTGGTTCGTCCAACTATTTTTATTGGTACTCCAAGTACGGTCGTATATATTCTGTACCGATAAATTGATCCATGGATATACCGATAAATCGTTACATATATACATATACCGATAGATATACTACTAAACTGATGCATAGATACATTGATAAAGTGATCCATAGATGTACCGATTAATCGATGCAAATATATACCGATAGATTGGTACATAAATATACCGAATTATCGATTACACAGGTATGTCGTTAAATTGTTTCATAGGTACTCCCATAGATAGATACACAGATATACCGATAACACGATGCCCACACATATTCCGATGTAGCTATAGATATATGTGGCAATAAAGTAATGCACCGATACACCGATAAAGTGATACATAGATGTGCCGATATAAAGTGATACATAGGGTGTACGAGTAATCAAATCGTAGAGATACCGATAAATTGGTACACCGGAAAATCGATACATAGATATATCGACAAATGGTTTCGTAGGTACTCCGATAGATAGATACACTGATTAATACGTACATATACATCGAAAAATAGATATGCAAATAAATAGTATGATACACAGAAACACCGATAAAGTGACACATAGATGTACCGATAAATCGATATACAGAAGTACTGCTAAATCGATACATCGATACACCGAAAAATAAATATATTTCTTAGAATGTCTGCACATTTTGGAGACATTCTGAGACATTCCGGCGACATTTAACGCCACGTGGATAGATAGACGTACCAATAAAGGGACACATATATATACCGATATGCCGATAAGCAGATACAGCGGTAAATCGATACGAATATCTATGATATACTGCTATAGATATACTGATAAAATGATGCATATAAAAGCAGATAATGTACTTAACAACGATAAATCAATGCATAGATATACCGATAAAGTTATACATCGAATGCACCGATATATCGACCCACAAATTTACCCACAAAATCGATGCAAAGCTTTACCGATAGATGAACACGTATTAAAGTGATCATCAATTATGTAAAATGGTATCTAAAATAACAATTTAAAGGTTTTACGGTATATTAAGTGCGGCATTAAATATTAGCAAAAACGATGTAAGCTGCAGCGTATCGCCTTGAGTCTATCGGTCAGAGAATTCACAATAGGCCTTAACAAGCGACCGATGATGGATCGGGCAGATTTTCACTAGTCCTGACACGCGTCCTTCAGCGCAAAAGCCTGAAAGGACGACAAAGCTACGTTAAATGCAGATTCAATGCTAGCGAGTGTATATATTCCCTTCTATTGAAGTTGGACAGATTTCCTGCCGGAAACTGAAATCCGCCCACGTAAAATGAAGTGTAAATGGAAATGCGATAGACTGCCCCCTAAATAAATGTATGTGTTTCGGAAGCTGCGAGGCCACAGAGGTGCATCACAATGCGCGAGTCTCGTCATCAAGAATCCAGATTGTCTATGGAGAATTGATCGAACCGAGGAAATTTGGTTGGTCAAAATAGATTCTCCTTTTTTTTTTTATATACCTACATGGACTTTTTTCCAGTGAATCTTATTTGGCACGCGTCGATTCAGTCACGGATTTATTCGGAGAGATCTTAACAAAGAGGAGGAATGTCTACTTGTGAACCATTGAACTTGTGAACATCATACTAGGTCAGAACAGAACTAGAACTTACGTGGCTTCTTTTGGTGACATGATGCGACGTACTTTTCCAATTTTCTCAGAGTAGATGGCTTAAGGGTGTCGAAGTCAATTTCGATTTTATTAGGATTCGAATCCCTGAACGACGGTTCGCTTGATTGGATAATCTGCACAACGGGACTCAATTTATCGTCTAAAAGAAAATATATTACATTATAATATTTGTAAATTCTAATGTTGTTCCGAAAGTCGAACATAGAATCACGCAATGAAAGTGTAATACATACCAAGTAGTTTACTAATATCTATGCTGAGTTGACTTTTTTCATCATTCGACATTGGTTTCGCATTGTCTTCGTTTTCCTCCAAGTCGAATGCAATCGGAGGCGGTTGACTGCCAGCATTCTTCTTCTTTTTATTACCAGCCGGGCTACTATTGGTTTTTGGCCTCTTATTTGCTGCATTGGCAGCAGTAGTTTTACCAGGACCTTGTCCTTTACCTTTTTTGGCTTTTACTGTAGCTGGTAAATTTTGCTGTAGCTGGTTGCCTAAATTCGCTTGGACATGAGTTTCATTAGGACCGACTGCTATCGTAGGATGATGAAGATCACCTCCTATACCATCACCGGTCATTTTCATATCACCTGTTTCCAACGGGTCACTGGCTAAAGCTGTACTATCTGATACGTTCTGAATATTACCGCTAGGTTTCATAAGTTCTTCCATGGCACCGCTATGACTGGCGCTAATGCAATCCTTATTATTGATTGACTTGGATTTAGTTTTATTCACTTTCCTCTTCCTTGACTTTTTCTTTCCGCTTTCTTCAACCACCTTTCGCATTTTTGCTTGCTTCATTTTGAGCTATAAACAATAAAAATAAGTTACTAAATATTCTCAACAGAAATAATCCGAGGTAGTTTGAAATCATGAATATTGCTAAAATAGTATTTTACTCCACTATTTATTTTTAATTTAAGACGCGTGCAGGGGAAACCGGGGGAGAAATTATTTATTTAATTATTTATTTAATTATTTATTCCCGGGGTTACCTAAAAAAACTTGAATAATAAAAAAATAGAAAATAAAAATATAAACGAAAGGGCAAATGAAGGTCGAACAATACTCGGGTGTGCTATTTTGCACTGACACCTGAAAAACTTACGAAAAATAGCAATTGTAAAAGTATAGTAATATATATTTAAGAAACTCTATATTGTACCGTTAAAAATAAATGAAATTTATACACATTCGATATAATATAAAGACACAAGAATATTGTTTATTAAAGTAGGTCAGGAATTCGGGAAATATTGAAAACAACGATATGGTTTAAACAACGTAAACAATAATGTAAACAACTCACATAAATCAAATTAATTAAACATAAACTCGAAATCAAATTCAAATTCAAAATCAAACTGAAAATCAAAATTCAAACTGAAATGAAAATTAAGCAAACTCAAAATCAATATCGGGGAACGGAAGCACACTCAAAAAAATATATGTACCACAATTTTTCGCTAGACTAAACGAAAATCTTAAAACTAATTCGCGCAATGTTACCAGCTTGTATTGCACAAAGAGAAATTGGAAATTACCCAAAAATCAAAAAACTTAATAACTATGAATCTGAACACGCAAAAAAAAAAGAAAATCAAAATTACGCAAAATGAGAAAATTGGGGAATACGCAAAATAGCCGCGCGCCGGTGAGCGGTTTCGGAAACTGAACTTTTCAGTTCCCCACCAGGGATGCCATTTATAACCCTTTATTTGGGAAAGGTTACTAAAAAAACTAAAATAAACAATACAAATAAATGTATTAAGAGAAAAAAAGAAAATAAATAATCGGTCGGGTTCTGACTAAAAACGCGTACCGGAAAAAAGGGGAAAATCGCCAACGCTAATTTAATAATTAAAAAAAAAAAGGGAAAACGGGGCAAACGCAAAATCGTACTTACAAATTTTAAACCTCGATAAGGGAAACTCGCCTGGATGGCCTGGATCCAGGGACGCACGGATTCGCAAACTAATGGTGACTTGACGATCTGTTCGCCGTCGATCGTTATTAATTTTCCGAAATTGTTCGGAATGGCCCGAGAGCACCTCAAGGGGAAGACGGGAAGAGAGTACAGGGCATCGGGATATTGCTTATCATATAATTGCATTATTACACACTTCCCATTGTAGTGCAATCGCTGAAAAACAAGTGTTGAGGCAAAAAAATGGTACTGAATTGCATTTTCAAAAATTGTACATTATTTCGTCGTCGTCAATCTGAAGTTTTCGAGATATATAACTATTAAAATAAATAAATTGTTAATAAATTAACCTAAAACATTTATAAAAATGTAACTAACAATTTCGAATTAAGGAAATATAAATTTATGAAGATCTGTTCCATTCTCCAATGGACGTATATAATTGTACAAAACGGTCTATCGGCAGCATTTTGATTTTCTGGACTCAGCCTCTAGTTTTGAAGCCGCCATGTCGAATATGGATTTCGTATTAGGTTCATTTTTAAGTTTAGGATGTGTATAATGATAATTTGTAGCGTTTTGACATATTTCAATCACTTATCAGGATCAAAACAAGCGTTAAACTCAAAAATATCACACAAA